>VBVR01000083.1:0-56498 GCA_011638315.1 Tetramorium parvispinum
ATAGTATCTGTAGCAATGCCCCTTTTAAAAAACTGATGGGAATGTCAGAAGCTTTGTACTGCAATTGTCGGCCGTAAGTTAAATTGCACCGTCAGTGAACAAATTATCATCTCCGGGCGTTCCGAATCTTAAACGCGTAATTAGGCGGTCCACTAATAACTTCCGCGCTTACATCCAACGAGCGAATCGTCCATTAGCGGAATAACGAACGAACGGCCGAACGATGACAAGTCATCATCCGGATATTCCATTACGTTTAATCATCGATCATTACGACGGGTGCCTAATGATCCTTCGGGGGGGACGCGAATACGAATGGTCGCGACGGCCACGTCACGTCACGTCAGTATTATTCTCATTAGAATTGGACGAGTATGTCGAAGTATTGGAGTAGTATATTCTCGACGACTTAAGACTGGATTCGAATTTAACGCATAGTGTGGCTTTATGTCGTCAGTTGCTTAGCACAACGATCCACGATTGATCTACGCGATTGCCCGATTAAACCTTTATAACTTCGCAAACTGGCCAGCACAATGATTTTATAACGATATTAATGGCTGTCACGAGTTATTAAAAATGATCAGATAAAAATCAATTGTTAGATTAAAGTCTAACGCTTTATGTACTGAGAGAAAAATATAGTTACTTTTAGCCCAACCATAATTTTATAATATTTCTAACACGAAATATGATTAACTTAACTATATGCATCAATATGTTAACCATAATTATCGTTAGAAATATTATAAAATTCTGGTTGAGGCCAAAAGTAACTATATTTTTCTCTCAATGTGTGTACAAATTCTGTACTTTAATTGGATCCAATCGTTAATCGGGGATCTCGTAGATCTTGTAGCATTGAAATTTTACCAATAGCTTTCGCTTTCGCAAGAGGCTACATCGCTGTTAATAATATTTAAAAATGAAACGAAAGGAGAGGTACTTAAAAGGGGGGAGAAATACGAAATCATTCCGTTTGCGTTTAGCTTATAAATAATTTTTGTAAAGTACGCGAAGAGAGAAAGCTTATATATGCAGAAATATATATATATATATATAGAAAGAGATAGATATATTATATGAAAACAGATATATAGTTCGTTGAAGCTAGTTCGTTTCTGATATTTTTCCTTCATTTTTTTCTTTTTTTTACGTTAACGTTAACGTATGTAAGTCAATTAAATTATTCGCTAGTTCGTTAAATCCACTTGGTGCTTGGTGTACTTTCGTCCGTTGTTGTTTCTGTAAGCTTCTAAAAGCTTCTCTTGCCTATTTATATACATATCTATATTTATTCCGCGGCGTCCCTTTAAACGCTTTATACTTGCACGATCGATCATGTCTGCTCACCGAGCTCAAGACAATAATTTCTTTCTAAATAGACATGTGGCCTAAGCGGTCAGGATCGACGATCTTAAGCATGATCGACTCGTTCAATTCGATCTTTGCGTGTAATCAAGCGCTCAGCATCATCTCGAAAAACGCATATACGCATTTTTGCTGTTTCGATCGAGTCGGGTTTAATTTCCATCACCATTTGCAAAGATTTTTCTAAAGTGAATTATCAAATCTTGTATATAAATATGTCCACTTTACAATATAAAATATAATTGGATATGTTGTTAATTTAATAAATTATTAAATTTCATAATTAATTACCAAATTATTATTTGGTAATTATTACTTAATGTCTGGCTATTTTCGAAATAATCCACAGACCATACTTTTACTGTATTGTATGATGAATAATAATAATAACAACAACAGTCTAATAATAAGTCGAATTTTTAAGTAAACTCGTATTTATCGTACTCAGGAAATGTATGTATTTATTAGCCGAATACTGCCTAATTTCGACGAGTGCATTATTCGACCCGATTCGATCCGAAGCATCGCTGTTCAGCGATTGAGCCACCGACGTAACGCGCGAATTTACACGAATCGCATGATCTGCAAGATCGACGTATCTACAGATATCGTATCTCGCAAGTCTTACAGTCTATTTCGTTTTTCTGTTTTTCTGTCTTCTAAATATTTAATAATTTATTTATAAACGACATATGTTACATACGACACTTGTCCGCCATCCCCGACGCTTCGTTATTAGAGAGAACGGTCCCAGCGGCGGGACGGTAATGCGAAGAGACAATCATCGCATCTTTTCTTCGCGATTTCTGCCGAGTCGATCGACCAAGAACTGAATCTCTTTAGTTGTCTCGCCGCTCGGACGACAGCGATATCATCGATCTTGTTTTTTTTTCTCTCCTTTGAGATGTACTCTGTAACGTTGATTGTATGGATAAAAGAACATAATGATTGTAATACTATAGCCATTTATAATAAAATATCCTTTTCTTAAACTTGTACGTTCACTCACTGATGAAACACGACTAATCGAAGGAATCGCGACCTCGATATTCATTTTTTCATTTTTTCATTATATTTTTCGCAAGTCCGCCTTTGCATAAATTTTTGCAAAATGATTTTTATTTTAAGGTCTAATGCACTTTAAACTATTATTATTTTCATCATTTCTTTCAGTAGTCTCAAGAAAGCTTTGCGTATCTTTCGTGAGAAAGTTTCCTTAATCGAGTTCGACCTTGCATTGTTTTTTAGGCGTGCTCTGATGCATTATCCAGTCTCGCCTTTGTCTCTATATCATGAAAGATTCATTATATTCTCTCGATTCATACATTTATGTATTCGCATACTGTCTGAACTTTTCCCGCTTGAGTAAAAAATCGGGTTTTATTTGACTTCTGGTATCACCAAGACGTCTGATAAGATACTTTTGACATTTATATTAATCATGGGTAAGAAATTCGCGGTATTCTATATTTTTATTCGCATGATACGCATGTTTAATCGAGATAAATTCTCTTGCTATCGCCTAGAATATATCGATACAACTGTTTAAAAATATGTCGTAAAGCTATTTAAAATTTTCTTTTTTCATATACTTTTAGATATCTTTCTTTTAAATATATTTTCGCCATTTTTAGATTGTGATTTAAGTCAATGGCGCATTTTTAATCGAGTCAGATGACAGTTTTTGCGCGACACAGAAAAACAGAGGTGTTAAAGAAGCAAAATGTGCTTTTTACTGATTTTCCAGAATCTCGTGTGCTGCGCCAGCGACGTCCTGGAGGGAGGTCGCGGGGTCGTACGTGTCGCGGTCACCGTGTCCGAGCTGCTGAGGTTCCACCAGACACGTTCGCCCCTGCAGACGTCCTCGAGCGTGCCGAACCACGTATCTGCTTAGCGTCAGACTATCTAATTCGCGAGATCGCCTGGCAGGAGAGTCCGGAGAGTCTGCCTGCCTCCCGCGCAGGCAGAGGGAAAGCGGTGAGGATGAGCCGCGGGCGAGGTAACAGCGACGGATGTGCTCGAAACTCGGAAACGGATGTGCACCTGGTTTGTACTCCGCGACAGAGGCGGATGAAGAGACGCGACTCTTCTCTTCTTCGAATCGTGAGGACTGGACTGGAATGTGCTCGGCCACTTCGGTTTTAGCGTAAACGAGGCATTCGCGTCGGCAACGCGACACGCGAGCTGATCGATCAATCCTTAACTGATCTGACGCTACATGGTTTTATTAAGTATATACCAATTTAAAGAATAGCAATACATTTAATGAAATAATAAAAAAAATTAAATTTTTGAAACAAATAAAAAAATTCCAAATAATTTCATGTAGAAATAGTATAGTAGTATACAGCAGATTAGATATTTGTCCTTCTCCTCCAGTTAAGGATTAAAATCAAAACTCCGAACGAAAGTAGGACTTAGGTTTAATAGCGATACTTAATTATTAAATACCAAACGAACAAAGAATTCAATATAGATTTTCAGATGCTACACGCGTCTGAAAGACGCCTGAAGGAGATACCAATCTTTTAAACTTCCATTAGGCGTCCAAGAGACGTACTAATCTTTCACGAATCTACTAAGTTTCTAGAGGAGATGTTGCTGATCCTTAGATAGCCAAAAAGATGCGCGTATTTTTCGGACATCTAGAGGGCATCTTTGGATTTCTGCGCTATCCGGATTATCTCGAAGCTAGTTCGAGAATCATTCTTAAAATACGACGAGTTTCTGTGAAGTGATTCTTTATCAAATCGACAATAAGTCGCTTTGTCGCCACGTAACGTCTGCACGAGCGCTCCGTAGAATCGACGAATCGCTCTCGCGATCGCCACGAGGAGCCATTCGTCGAACGATCGGTCGCGCAACCGAGCTAATCTTATGTGAAGGAGGCTCCTTTTTGTGTTCCCTTCGCACGATAAGCACGAACTTTGTGGTGTTAATATCAAGCGACGGATTGCTTCCTTATCAAAATCGCTACGCGAATCTCGGACGCACGCGAATTCGCGTACTCGACATAACGATAGACTGCGGTCAACCATGACACACTTAATTAGATATATATGTATAACGAATTTTATATCGAAAAACGACCGGTACACATACACATACACACACACACACACGATGATGCTTATTTTTGCTCGTAGTTGCAACCGGTTCGAAGATTTTCGGGGTAGAAACGGAATGGATATTTTTTAGAGCAGCTAGACGGAATTTGGAGATATTGGAAGGATCTATCGAGACTCTTAGGCTGCATGTCCACTTAAAAGCCTCACGTTATCGTGAAAGATAAAAGTGAACAATTCCATTTAACGAATCAAAAGTATAACGATTAAATTCTGGTCAAAGAGAGAGACAGAGAGATTCCAGTAGACATCCAGCCTCAAGGCTCGATTTCGCCAAAGATATCCGAGCTTTCGAATAGTGTAGTCCAGTGTATTCGTGATCCAATATCTCGCATGCATGCGTCGCTATAAGCTGAGTTTGTAGACTGTAGGCTGGCAACCCGTAAGTACGAGCACCCCAAAGACGTAACGCATCGTGTTACACGAATCTTTACTCTCGATCGCTTCATTATCGTTACACGCCCTAAACGGAAATATTGTAATGAATATGTAAATGAATTCATTCATTTTAAGATATTATCGTATCGAATTGTTGGTACCCTCAAGTACATCATATTGCCTGTTGGCAGTAGCTTCTGTACTTAATTGAATTGAGAACTTAAGTGTATTTAGAAGTGAAGAATTTAATCCCTCCAAGAAACAGTAACTATTTCGAATGAAAAATCTTGACTTCAATTCGCACAGTCGAGATTCGAAATATATGAGTTTTTTAAATTTATGTCCTTTTTTAATTATTAATTTTCTATTGTGGCTATTATATAATAATTTGTTTTAATCAATTTAACTTTTGGCAAATATATTGGTATTATTTTAAGTATGAAAAAGAAAGTTATTTTACGTTGACCAAGATGATTAATAAATTAAATAATCGGATAGCAAAAATTAATTATGTTGAAATTGCATATAATTAAAGAATTAATTAATATATTAATAATAACATTATTTATATTACTATAGTATATTGTAAGGAAGGAGAACTGTATTTATATAATTATTATATTGCACTTGTGTTATTCAGTATATATTCTTTAATATATAATGAGTGTAAGAATAAAAATGGCGAAAAATATAAAAATATACTTGTAAAAAGCGTGTACTTGAGGGTCAACATTCGATACTCGTAATTCGCGAAAGCGAATGTTTCATCTCCCTGTTTTAGTCTCCAAAGAAATGTCGCGTTAAAAAGTAGGTAAGTCTCTGCACGAGCAGAAAGTTAGTTAGGAACTTTCAAATTAGCATTCGGCGATCGCCGACGATCGCTAACGCGTTAATAATTGCCGATGTTGACGGACCGCGACTGGTTATCGATAAGCGTCAAGTACGGTTGTTAAAGGCACGAATAAAGCCTAGGTGTTCAAGCTGGGTATACGTAAGCGTCTCGCGATTTCAATTTCAGGGTGAATTGCATCGAGGGAGTTTTCGATTAGCAGTTATTCATTACAGCGACTTCCCTGACGTATTCTAAATTGTGCTGCAATAAAAAGAGCAATTAGTTGAGGATCATTAATATTAGTTGAAATATTAATGATGTTGGAGAGCAAGAGATTAGCCAATTCCGATTCCGAAAGAATCTTATCCTTTGTCTCTTGATATCTTCTTCTATCTTTTTTCTCGTTTCGCGAACGTCGGTGCGACGCATCTTGAATCCTTCGAATCTTCCGACTTTCTTCGATCGCCAACGCGCGCTGTGAGTCGGCGAGACGATTTTTTCTAGTTCTGCTAGGCCAAGCATGAAAGACTTCTGTATTTTATTTTGTGTTATATCGAAATTCCCGAGTAGTTAAGAACCGGAACCGTTAATTGCGAATAACCCCATTAGGTGCTAAGTCTAATATCATTAATTATAATTGTCTATGTTACGATGTTCATCTCTTTAATTTCGGTCAATGTGATCATCCCGTATCAGCGTGAAGAAAACGCGAAAGATCTCAAGTGCCGTGATCGAGGGAAAAGAAGAGAGAATTGAGAGGCCGGTGCGACAGCCGCATTGGCCGACACGCGGATAACTGTAACCGTTCATATTTATTGTGCCAAAGATATGTATCTTTTCTCACACTCTCGCACGTTCGAGGACGAATTTCATTTAAATAATCTTCGTCGAGATGAAAGCAAGAATTAACATAAATTAGCATTGTAACGAAAAGCGCTTTCTTTGCATTTCCCTGTACATTTGCATCTTAATGTCTCTGTCAAACTTTGTTGTTAAAGCGATGTACAGTTTTTTGCCAAAGTCTGTACAGAGAGAGAGAGAGAGATATTCTCATAATTTTCTGGAGATGAGATTTCTGGTCCGTCGTCGACGGCTCCGATAGATAAATCTTATGAGTTTTTCTTAACGTGATCCACAGCGAGTGTATGATGATTACATGCACATTTGCGCTTGTCATTAAAGCGCGAGTGATAATAATACTGATTTGTTTTATAGCTCGAAATTCACTTGCATCTCTTGTCTCCTTCGTCTTTCGCTGTTGCCGCGATTACGCCTGTTTTGCATTAAGGCTCCGAGTTTCGTTGAGAACTCAATTTTATTATCTTTATATTTTATCCATGTAGTTTTATAATTTTTATAATTCGTATTTATTTGCCATTTTGCTTGAAATTTTCTAATTTTTTTCTTTCTCCATTCATGTCTCTTACATTATTCCTCTTGCGAATTTATTTGATAGTAGCATTTTATTCTTGTAGTAACAGGCGGGTAGCGTGCGCGGAAGAGACATGTCTTCGCAACTATTGTCACAATCGGGATTGCTTTGTGATAAACGATAGCACAAAGTTGCGATAACACGGCGATGTTGGATCACGTCGAGTTCTCATTTTAGTTTTTAGTTTATGTTGGTTACCAATCCGTGTAATATTTCGTAAAAATGAAATACGAATTTAATTTGTTAAACTATATTCTAGACAATCTGCACAGATCATCAATTCTTGTTTTTATAGACAAATATACAAGTCTGCGAGTTTTTATTAATTTTTAATAAAACAGAGACAGGATTGCTCCCCTTAGAATTCACATCCAGAGGCGAAACGGAATTGATTATTTTTAATTATTACTCGCGTGAAAATAATATTTACTTTATTTCTTTGATTTCTTCGTGCGTCGGGAGGATTTTATTATTACAAGTTATTATAAATATTACAAAGGAATTACGAGTTTGATTTTGCATTGATTACAAAATTACGACTTCGTTACAAGATAATACAGCTCGTCCTCGAACCTCGTAGATGTTACATTTGCGCATTCGCGACAACACAGTGGTCGCGCATCGTCCTTTCTCCCTATTTCGATTCGTTCGAGATTCTTTTGCGTTGATCGTAGTCATGTAGGGATCTGTAAAGCGACGTGTCACTGCGGAATTGTATTACTCACCCAGATTAATTGTGTTCGTCGGATTGTGCAGGGCAGAGTCTGCCGTTATAAAATTCAGCGATCCGAAGCGCCTCAAAGGGCAGTATTATTAGCGGACCCGCATCGAATGTGATCTCCTTCAGATTTGCATTTTTATTTTTATTTTTATTTCCTTACGATTTTGGCGAACTTGTCATTGAGCGCGATCTGCGTAAATTGCTCTCTTATATATTTTTATGATTGAAAAATGATTTATCTATAAATTGCGTAAAATCGAAACTATTTTCTTTATTAATATAGACTAAGTATTATTTTTACTGAGCAATGCATGAAAAAATCAAATTATATTTAATTGCGACCTTTTGTAAATAATAGACTTGAAAGGACTGAACTCACGCACTATGTACTGAGATATTTTCTTATCCTGTAAAAACATTGTCATAATCAAAAACTTGTTACTTCTCCCGCCGTTCGAGGTGCTTCTAATGGCTGGTTATTATGGCGAATTATTAAACGCACTACGTACTATTGTATTAAAAATCAATAAATACTACTATGAAATAAATCGAAGAGCATTATTTATCGAGCTTGTTCACTTATATCATTCCAATTCCTAAAAGCCGATCCTCAAGTCTCCTTTCCTTTTTTATTTAGTATTTTTCAAGCATAGAATTTTCTGATTTATAATCAAACTTTAGAGAGAAAGAGAGAAATAACGCAATAAATAAATATAATAAGAAATAATAAGAAATTCACCCTATATAATAAAAATATTAAAAACTAATTAAAATAAAATGAATTAATACTTAATTACTTCAGTTTTTAATTTAACGTATATAATTATATAAATATAATTGTCATAGAACTTATGTTGAAAATCTTCAAAGAAGGAAACATTTACATTTTGTTATGTGATTCAGTGGTTTGGCATAGAAACAAATATGTATAGCTTGCAATAAAAATAAGCTAAAAATCATCCTTTCAAATTTTCAATTTATATTCACTTTTTTACTACTTAATTGTTCAACAGTTAAGCTTTCTGAAATTCTCGCACATTTCTAGACATAAGATAAATTTGAATAATCTTCGTTTCGTTCTCATGGTAAAAAAAAATCTCATCCGATGTCAATTTGTACATCCATAGATCACTATCACAACGTTATCAGACCGCTTTCATCCACGTTTAAATTTAAAACCTCGAAAAAGCGCCCGATGACCTCCGAAGGACCCGATAAGATCGATAATTACTTTTCGCACCGACAACATCGGAGAAGGCAAGACGCACGTCGAGAGACGTCCGAGCGCACGCGAAGCGCCGACTTATCTCTTCTCGTCGGAGGGAACAGCTTTCGGAAGAGAAGAGATTCGGTCCGTCAGCCCTTCTCGTCGCGGCTGGGTGGGTGGGTCCCGCTGGGCGGGCTCTCGGCCCGCGTCCAACTCCATTTTATACCAGGAAGGCGGTCCGCAGGTACTCCACACCTTCCCCTCTACCACCTGGTATCACCTTGGGCAGCGCGAGCGAGCGACCTCCTCGAGGTGGAGGGAACGCGGCGGCGCACATTGCCGGCCAGGAGTTCGCGATACGCGCGTGTGTGCCGCGCGCCTACGGCTTCGTTCTCGGCCTCTCTCGAACGGTTTCCGTGCCGTCATGACGGAGCTGTCAAGCCCGTTGCCGAACCGGCTGTCCGGCCGCGGACGAGACCGATGAACGGCGGAACGCCGTTGCGCAAAGCACGCTACGGATTTTATCGGAGCTGGAAAAGTGTGCGTGATGCAAATCGCAACGCGAATCGTCGCTTCGATATGGAATTAATGGGATGTGACACCTACGTGTGTACGCAATTTCTACGTACCGTAACTGGAGGAAAATTCTTGGAGGACGAGACGTTACGATCTTCTACGTTAGCGCTACGTTGAGAAGTTAATTAAACGTGCTGACGGACATCGTGAAGTGAATAATTGGTTCGAGGAACAGTCAGTGTGGTTTGCGTGGATATGACATCTGCGCGGAACAGTCATTACGGATTCTATTTTATCTCGGAAAAGACGTTGAGTATGCGTGGAAGAATGTGACACCTCTCGTTGCAGATACCGGTGTCTACAGACTGAATAGCCGTGACAAGGGAAGGTTTCTCGATTTGTTAGGAAAAATGATATTTATTCCATCTCGAAGAGATCAACGAATGTGTCAAAATCGACCATTAGTTCAAAGACTGACTGTGCAATAAATCGAGTTTGCAGCATTAACAATTTGTGCAATAAAAGATGTTCTCCAGCCATTTTTAGAGTTTAGATAGTCTCATATCAATGCAATTCTCCCCTTGGATGCTTAAATCTTGCATAAAGAAAAATATCAGATTGAGACTGACGGTCCACACAGTGCTGGAAGCCAAGATCAACATCCTATTGTCCTCTGTCGTCACGTGGCGAGCGTCAGCTGATCGAAAATCGGAAACGATCGCGTGAGGAGCTGCCGCGTTCGATTTACGGCGAATCCCCTCTCGCTGCGAGCCGGCTGGACCTTAAAAAAAAACTGGTCGTGGTCTCGTGAGAACCAAGGGAAGATCGAATCGGGCGCTACGATTCGTAAACGCGACAAGGACGGCCGAAAGTTTGGACGACGTGAACCGCGAAAGAGTTCATCGATCCTCGCAGGGTGCGTGCGTGTGTGCGTGAGCGTGTTTACAGGCCCGGCAGGAGTAGCGGCTTTTGCGCGAGGCGACTGCCAGTCCGCGATCGGTACTTCTCTAGATAACGATTAACGCGATAACGCGCTTCCGATCAACGGGGTCGATAATACGATAACTCGATGATCCAACCGGAAATATTGTCGAACGGGGAGAGCGATCATTCTCGCCCGGAGGCGGAAGTGCGAAGCGATCGTCGGGTCGATCCAACGGTGGGACGATCGGCTCGCGAGGGAGAGACTTCCTGGATCGCGGGGAGACGGCGGTCTGCCGGGTCGTAACGCGAGACCGCGGGAGAGCCTTCGGCGCGACGCTAGAAGACGCGATCATCAGACACTCGAGATAATCCGACCTCCGGGACCACGAGGGAAAAAAGTGCAATCGATAACGCGTGATACGTGATCATTGTATCTGCTGAACGCGGAAAAACCGTTCAGTTCGAAAGTAGTTATCGTCGAATTCTCGAAAAGAGATATCGCGGCGAACTGACGACGGTCTCCGCTATCTAACTTAGGTGCAACATATCGGCGTCGTGTGTTACGATTCGAATGAAAAGATAAGCGGCAAGTAAGCGCGTAGCTCTTTGTGAAAATCGAGCTGTGAAGTTGAGTTCGCCTGACGGATTCGAATGGAACTATCAAAGTTGTCAAGAAGCTGACGCTCGAGATCGAGTTCTCGTTGACCCTGCAGAAAGGAAACTAGAAAAAAAAACATTGTAAGACGTTTTACAATGAAAGTACAAGTGCATTAAAATGCTCCGAGATTTCATCATCAAGTCCGTCCAGTTGGAGTTGCAGATTAAAGAATTAAAAATCGCGCATTAAATATATATCATCGATTTCGGGCAATCGGCAATCAAGCAAAGTTTAGGAGTCCAGTAGTAGGCGCGAGGAAACTTTTTCTAGCTTTTCTCGCGGACGACACTTACCTGTCATTCGTTAATGAAGTCACGAGGCCGAAGATGCGAACGACAACGCCGACGACGGAGACCGCACGATCTCGGTGCACATGGTGAGAAGACGTGAGATGCCGATTCCTTCCTCCGTTCGCTCCCGCTCACGAAAATAGTGCGACTATCGACGATGGATCTCAGCACGACGCCCAGAAGGGCGACGGAAGGCGTCGGCGATCTGCAGAAGACCAGAGTAGCCAAGAGCGTCTTCAGCATCCGCAGCCTCGTCGACGTCGAGGAAACGGAGCTCCCCGCGCAGAACGACGAGCGCTCGCCAAGTGAGTTTTTAAACAGTCCGCCTGAATTCTTCGTCATTTGCGTGCGCCGATTAGAACGATCATAATATTGGCGAATTCGCGTTTCGAATCTGTTGAGAGATACTTCCTACACTTACCTCGAATAAATAAATATATTTACAGCAGATACAATATATTTCTACTATGAAGTTTATAGAGATTACTACTAAAATATATTTTTATGAATTCTTAATGCATGAATTCTTAATATTAAAAGCTGCTCTTGACAAGATTGTTAACTTTCTGAATTATTTAATTTATTACAATATTTTGTTTTATTTCCTTTAATTTTTTTCTTTAGTTTTTTTTACTTTTGAAGAGCGACAAAGAAAATTAATAAAATATCGTGATACTATCTCATAACAATTCTGACACCAATTTAAACATTTATTAGCAAAAATGTGTATAATGATAAGTGACAGTAATTTTCGAAAAAATATTACACGAAAGTATAATACAAGAAAAAATATTATAAGAAAGAATAATGTATAAAAATATTGGTAAACATACATTAGATAAAACAAGAACTTTGTTAGTTCATAAGTAGAAATAAACGACTATGTATATGATAGGTGACAGGTATATCATATTCTAAAGCCATCTGGTAGACAAGTTAATTATCGAGTTGATTAAGTTGGAAGTGTAATTACTAGTAGATCTATGTAATTAGTCGTCGTATAAAAAATCCATTCTGCGCGTTGATTATATGGTGCTACAGAATCCTTAATTTTACGGCGATATATGGGAACTATTTGAGTGATAGTCCATGTGTTTACAAATCGAACATAAGTTTGCGATCGGGAAAGTACCTTTCGCGACACGTGTGGTTTTAGAAAAGAAACGAGGTCTAATTCTCGCGGTCGTTAATATAAGAAAATTATCAATTCCGATATTTAAACGCGGCATATTTTTAATAGACAAAAATATAAATGATATAATATATTAAAAGTCCTCGTCCACTCAGTGTGACTCGTAAGACATAATAATTCAATATTTAATAATTTCTGAGACGGGTTAAAAAAATGTTCGCATATAATAACACTCTAGATATTAGTTCGAGGAAACGTGCGAATGTTTTCATTAAATTCCATAGAAAGAAACATCGGGGAAACAAAAGATCGATCGTGACATCGGACCTTTCGCAGGACGATCAGTTACCTCCTCGATCAAAAGCCGCACGACATTCCGGGGCTTGAGAAACTGCAGTCGCAGGGTTTACTTTTTCCCCACGAGTGCCTTTTGTGCCAGAGATTCAGCAAAAACCGGCCGCCCTTATAAGAGCGGCGGAGTTAATTAAGGCGCATTTAAAGTCGGTAGATCGCGATAAGACGGCGATTAACTCGAAATTAGTCCGCCCATGGATCTAGCAAAAACTGTATCGTTGTCGTTATTGCCGACACGTATTGACGGTGTAGATAAATACGTGATTGAAACGATGCCCAATTAGAGATCTGCAGCGAATTATTACATCACTCTCCTAAGCCCTTTCCTCCTAGAAGTTATTTCTAAATTGCAGAACTTTTCAAAAGGAAAAACTCGTATTTATCTCTCATTGCTCGTCCTACCTCTTATGCAATCTAATAATCTCTTTATACACTGAAAAAAAATCTGGTTAAAAACGGTCGAATCGGAAAATCAGATATTATAATCAAATATTCCAGTTATTATAATAGAACTCAATACTTTGTAAATACTTTATAACTTATAATAACCAGAATATTTGATCACGCCTACAAGATTTTTCTGATTCGTCCGTTTTTAACCAGAATTTTTTCAGTGTATTATTAGATAAGTGAAAATTAATTGTTACATTTATTGCAAAATATAATAATGTAATTGGTAATCCAATATTTCAATATTTAACAATTAAATATTTAATTCCCGAATAGTTGAAGAGATTCAAGATAGAGATTTAAGATTTGTTTACCGGGTGTTACTGGCACGAATCGCAAACAAACAATTACGAGAAACTTTCTATGGATTTGAAGATACAGCTCTACGAACTGATATGCCTCTGACATTTCGACACTGTCGCAGCATCGCGAGCATCCGCACAGTTGGAATGCGATCGCGGAATAACGGAGAAAACGCTGCCGCACGGTGCACCGTGCCGCGGCCGAGTTTCTAGTCGGCCGATATGCAAAGTACCTGCCCGGTTATACGATAACGCGCATTACACGACTTTCTTGCAACGAATAAATAGTGAATTATCATTTAGTCGTTGGCCGATAAAGCGAAATGAGCTCGCACGATAACGGAATCTCATTCTCCCCGCGATTCTATGAACTATCTACTTGTTATCGGGTAATTGACAAGATAGATCCTTGATTAACAAATTACGTGCGCGTAATGTAATATAGCTTCGGAACGCGGAATGATATTAATTAGAGAGGAGTAATTGAAGGACGAATATCATACGACCTAACCGGCGCGACCGAAAAATTATTACACATGACGCAAAGGCGTTAGATTGTTTAGTTAATAACAAAGAAGAATATGTATTATTTGTACGTCTTCATTAACGGACGCGTGACGTGGGTGCATAGCACGTTTATGTAATTGGAACATTCTTTAATTATCTGAAAAGCTGAGATGCGTCCCATTCGGACTTGTTATATTATGCTATATTTACATAGCGACTGCTTAATCTTCAACATGCATCTGTGTACATTGTCCGACTCGTAGATCGATCACGAGGGCCAGATCAAATTTACGAGACATGTAAAACGAATTATGTTGCATAGAGATAAGCGCGGACGAAATAAGAATTGCTAATCTAATGTAGTTGTGGGGCATCAACGAGTTAATGAATTCCGCACGGTAGAAAAGAGCCAATTGCGGCAATTGTATTAAAAAAAATAATTATTTAAAATCATTATTAGAGAATTAATAAAAATCATTATTAGAGGAATTGTTATTACCAAAACTTTAATGGATTAATTCATACGCAAAAAGAAATAAAGATAGAACATTTTCCCACATGATTATTGCTACTTAAAATAATTTCCGTGTACGATTGTAAATTTTTTTAGTTTACTTTGTCATCGATGTTCGGAAAGAGGACAGAACCGTATAATTATCGCCACATTAATGCTGCACGGGTATTATTAGCGTACTCTTGCATACTTTGTAGGTAAATATTTAAAAGTGGGTATAAATAATTACCCACTGTACAGACGCATAGATAAGCAGGCTCAAGTAGTCGACTTAACAATACCGTGGTACAGCCAGTAAAAAATGTTTTAAAGCTATTTTTACTATTTCAAAGCTATTTTTACTGTTTCAAAGCTATTTTTACTGTAGTAATTACTGTCAAACTTGATAAAAGAATATTTATTTCAACCTAAAGGTTCGAATTATGCGATTGGCTGATGAGATTTATTTTAATATTTTAGAAATCAAATATATTTATCGCCATTAATGCCACACAATTTTATATTCATGATAAAGAGGCTACATAGTTTAGTAAAACCTTCTATAATATAAAATTCAACAAAATTGCAATTAAAATACAATAGTTTCATCAAATTTATTATTTCATTTAGAATGTCAGTAATTAATTTTTCCCGTTGTTTTATTTCTTTCTAAAGTTTCTTTTTTCTTTTTCTTTCTTTCTTTTTAGATAACTAAGATAACAATAAAAGTATCAAATGCAATTTAAGATATTTAGAATGTTCGCGCATTTACCTCAATTGTTGACTTTTCTACTTAACGATAGAAACATCTCGGGGGATGAGATGGCATGTGCACGGCCCAACCGGGGGTTTATCGCCGCCATATTACGATCCGGTCTGGTCGATTAAACGCTATAAATGGCCATGACAGAAGGTGTAATAGAATTGGGGTAACTCTGAGCCAATGGCGCTCCGCGATTAGGGTGGTTGTTCGTGCTCGATTGGCTTTCACGAGGGAGGGTTGATGTTCCCCGCGCGGGTAAGCTACGTCTTTATATCCTCCCATCGGTTCCCGTTATCCCATTACAGAAACGATCCACCCTCGCGTTTAAAATTTCATCGTTCTGGAAACATTGCAACCCCATGCTCACAAATTCTCCATTCGAATTAGTGATTGCGGTATAATTGCATAAAATTACGAAACTTTTATCGTCGGGTACGCCTGAAGCTACCCGTTCATTCTTTCAAATGTTAAGAAATTTATGAGAATCTCTTTGTACTTCTAAGAGTCTTTACTCCTCAATAGTCTCCCCAACTCTTTGTTTTCGTCCGAGAATTAAATCACATCAAGTTTATTATTTTAGCCTCTAGATAAAAAGCGAAATTTTCAATAAAATGTTTGTACTTTCTTTATAAATATTTGCGTAAAAAAACGTAAAAGAATTATTTCCTCAAACGAGAACGTGATTAAAAAGTGGTGATTGATATAGTATACTTGATAAATTTTCTAATTTGCAATTTAGCACAAGCACAGATATAAAAATTCCACGTTACTAATAAGAATTACATTCCGTGCTACTAGAATTATTCACTAACGCTGCGCGATTGACGGCATCACTAAAGATATAATCATCGAACATGGTTTATAAGTACGCGACAAGCCGCAATCTATGGCGCACGAATTAAATTTGCAAGTCTATTAACAGGACTAGTAATCGAGGCTCGTAATCTCGCAGAGTCATCGTACTACTTCTCGTAATTAACGTATAATTTAATGTAAACATTATAAGAAAAATGATTTACGTATCGTCATTTCTCTTATGTTTCTAAAATAAATGGACCAATTATGTTAAGTAATTTTTATAGCACGTTGCAAAACGATTGATGGGTTTCTTCAATATTCATATTTCTTTCTAGAAGAACATTGTTAATGAGTAAGTAATTAAATTATCTCTCTATTCAAGCAATGAAAAATTATTCTTCTAAAATATGTACATATGATAAATTTATAATTTTAAAATTTTAATAAAGAATGAAATAGATTACATAAAATTTTTTACTGACTTAAGTGGATATGTTATGTTCGTCGTAAAAAATAATTAAACTTTTTATTATCATGAAAAGTATTATACATTGAGTCCATGAGAACTCAGATGTCCTGAAACAGTTTTAAAAGCAAAGTAAATCCACGAAATGTCTCAAATTTTTGACTCGCGTTCTCTGAGACGAGCCGAAGGGGCTGTCCGAAATTTCACCGTCAACTTCCCCGGGTTCCCGCAACATCGCGCCGCTAATTGCAAAAAACAAACAGAGTCCTGCCAATAATACGCGCCGGGCGGGCTGTAAATAATGCCGCGTGGGTTTTACACGTGCGTATATGGTGCCGCGTTGCTCGCTGATTGGTCGGTCTGCTAATTGTGTTTTATTAGCGTTTGCCCCTTGCTCCTCTGCTCTCTCTCTCTCTCTCTCACCGTCTCTCTTTCTTTCTATCCCCTCCTGCTCAAACGCTGAACATCTGCGGTCTTAGCTAACTAACCTACCGCCCATGTACTAACTGCGAGCGACATTGTTATTAAGGGTTCCTACAGCGCATCTGAAACCTACACACGCGCATTCGCATGGGTCCGTATGTGCGACGACACGAGGATATCGTGTCTTTGATCCTCGTTAAGGAGCTGTTAAGATACTCTGTGAGAGAACCCGCGAGAATCTGCGCTTTCGTCGATTACCGAAGGAAGGAAGGAAGGAAGGAAAAATCGCAACTGCAGAACCGCCATTTTTTTAAGTCAAAAGTATTTCACAAATAATTGGAATTTTAAGTTTGTAAAAATAACTGAAAGATTAAAGAGAAGAAAATTTATATAGAATCCTCCCATTTAAATTTCGCGGAATAGATATTCACGTTATTAAGGTAAAAGTATCAATATGAAAGTGAGTCGGGTAAGAAATAAATATAATAAGAGTCGACAAATAATTACGCAGCATTTCTATTATAAAAATAGCAAAAAAAAAAACCGAATGAGAAATTGATACAGGTGCGATAACGCTGATATCTTTCAAACTTCTATTATCGTTCCAGATATCAAATATTAACATGCTATCCTGATTTAAATTAATAACTTTATTTTAGAAAAAGATATTTGGTCGAGGTTCACACCTCTCGTTGATTAATCACACGGTCGAGCAAATCGCTCGCGAGTCGAGCAAGCGACGTTTCGCGATGTGATCTCAAGATTGAAATTCGAAACCGTATCGAGGATCGAACTCGGGCATTTCTTTACTTACTTTCACGGCGACGGGGGTTGGGCCCGGGCGGCAGGTAGGGCAGAGATGAGCAGGGGCGAGTCTTATTACGACGAGGAGAGTCGGGCATGCTGGCGCAATCAAATAAATTAGTCGGAATTACGCTAGCCGTGGAGCCGGCCAGTGGTGGTGCAGGCGTTCACCACCCGTCCTCGCCACCAATTAGCGGAGCTTTATCCCGCGCCGGGTCTTTCACACGTGCACAAACGGATATATGTGTATGTGTGTGTACATATTTCACTTGAGCTCAGTATATTCCAAGGAATTTGCGGCTGCTCATCTCGCGGGCGCCGCCGCGGTACCGCGAGTCTCTCTCTCTCTCTCTCTCTCTCTCTCTCTCTCTTTCTCGAGCATCGCGCAACCCTCTGCCGAACGCTCGAGAACCCGAGATGATTTGCGAAGTAACGCGAGAATTTATTGGACCGGCGGATAAACGAAGGACGACGCTACGAATTTTAACGTACGATCGCGTGGCGATCGTTTGTCTCGCTTATTTATTAAATAGCGGCTCGTAAGACCAATTATCGGGGTACAGACTGCATGGGGAGTCGCGGACGTCCCGCGCAAACTTCCAGCCTGCGATCCCATGCCGACGAAGCCCGGGAATCGATATCATCGTGGCGTAAATCTGACAAGGCATTTTGCAGAAACTTTTGGTCGTTGATTAAGTATTGAGCGCTTCGTACAGTAATAAAATAATAAATTAGACGTGCGTGTAATTGGATACGTATTAAGCGAGAATGCTTTCCCTGGCGAGTGAAATTACCGCGTCAGGTTGTGTCACTTTGACAAGTTTTATATTACAAATATGTTAATATTGAATAGTATATTTTTCCTCGAACGATGCATTTATAAGACTAGTCATATCTTAGACATACCTTAAATAAGGTAATAAAATATTATGTTGTGATAATTTAGCTCAGATATAGCTTAATATACAGGTAGAGATATTAAGCTGAACCAAATTATCAGAACATAATTAGTAAGGTATGAGAATTATTAACTAATTTTTTGCTATTTTTGCTTCTAAAACTAATTTTTTGCTTCAGTTTTTAAAAAGTTACGAGAAGCTCGACAGCCCAATATTAAGTAACCTTTAAAAAACTAAAGCAAAAAAATTAGTTTTAGAAGCAAAAAATTGTTAAATAATTCTTACGTCTTATTGGTTACTCTTGCAATACAAAGTAATAAGCTAAGCGAGAAAATCAATCAACATTGCAGAAAAGAGGCAACAATACTTCAAGACTTTCGAATATCAATTTAGCACGCCTTTTTTAAAAGTGGATTAACATAAAAACATAATTAGAATTTATTGCAATAATTTTGTGTGAAAGGTATTTTTATATAGAATTTATTTAACAATTGTAGAATGTTATTTAACGATTCAGTGAATTCATAAATTTGCTTTCTCGGCACCTTTCGAGGAAGATGTTTGTCAATTGCTGCGCAATTGACCGCGGAAAGTGGATTAGCGCGCCCTCGACGCGCGTTTCGGCTCCGCTCTCTAAGCTGCTCCCTGCATAATGCACGCGCGGGAGAGTGTCGTAATCCGCTAACGAGCCCACGGTCCTCGTGGGAGTGACGACGTTGGGCGAGGGCCAACAACCGGCGCGAACCGGGAAAGAGAGAGAGAGAAAGAAGGATAATAACGGCAAACAGTATTGTGCAACGCAAACGGCGACGCAAAACGGTTACCGCGTATTCTTGCGTGACGCGTTATTAGCCGATTGGCTCATTAATCGCTCCGTCGGTCCGAAACAGCCGAAGCCTCAAAGACCCCCCCCCTTTCACCCGCCTATCCGCTCGCATAGGAAGTAATTGCTAATCGCTAATTGCGAGTGCAAACACTCCATCCAATTAACCCCTCCTACGACCAATGCGGCTCGTCCATCGCTGGAGCGATGCAGCCACCCCCTCGGTACTAAGTTACTTCAAACTCGAATAACTTATCGCCGACCGACGATAGATTATACTTCCTGCGGTTCGAATGAGTTAAAAACGACTGGGCCGCTCTTGGTGCACGACGCTCGCCTAATTACCAATCTAATTGCTCTAACGTGAACTGTGGATCAAAGTAATGATATTTCATGAATGAAGCCATTTCTTTACACGTTGCATTGCTTTAGTATCCCAACGCAGATTCTCTAAGCGTCGTTTAGTTATTCGAGTTTTACTTAAGTTCCGGGTCTTTATCGATAGAACGAAAGGCCCAAGTGAATTGTTCAAAAGTCTATTCCTTGAAAAGAAAGAAAGAACAGCGTATTAAGAATTAGAAACATAAGCGAATCACTTAACCCTTTCATTTTCAAATTATTTAACAGTAATAAGAAGGTATTTGTGTGTTTGTACACTACACGACAAGCGATTCGTAAAAATATCTTTTGACATTTGGAAACATTTGAAGACTTTTCTATAATTATTGTATATAATGAAAGGTTCTTTTTTCTAATTTTATAAGTCCATTAAAAATATTTCAAGGAAATTATAATTTTGCCACCTCTTAAGTATATCTATAACTTTATCGAAATGTAACAACAATAAATGAAAAATGATATTTTATGTTACCGAGAATTTTTTAATGTACATGTATCAATATATGCTGTCTATTTTTTTTATTAAAAGATAAAAATGAAAAATAAAGAATGAGCTACAGCTTTTGCTATTTTGCTCCATCAAGCACGTATTATTCTTATTTTCCTTATTATTTTCAAATTAAATTTCTTATATCTTATTTTCATATTTCTTCAAATATTTATTATTGCATTAGTAATAAAATCGTGTGTACGTGTGTATATGTAAATGTATGTGATTGTCTGCAATGTATTGAGCTCGGGTCCGTGGGTTTGCTAAGCCCAAATGACTGTGCAGATCAGTCATCCCTGCGGAAGATATATTATCTATACAATTGTAAAGTCTTTACAGCTATCCAGATAAAACAATAAGAAATTTACACATTCACAGATGTAAACTGTATAAGATTCTATTTCATATTATATTTCATAAGTTGTATAATTATGCGATGAAAACAAAAGGGTTAAAATTTCTCTATCAAAAGAATCGCTTATATATTTATATATTTAATAAGATTTCCTTACTTATTTAGGAATCGTATGCTTTAAAATTTTTTTGTAGCTCCTCCGATTCAACCTGTATAAATGCCGATACAGTTGTCGAAAGATATCGTACACGCGCAGTTAATTAAAGTAGGGAAATTATAGCGAGGAATTCCTTCGTCTTCCTGTTAAACAGATATTTTCCACGGGTCTGGGCGCGCGTTCCTCTTGGTTTATCCCGAAATGGGGTAAAAGAGATCGGTCACGGGTGATCTCCGCAGGTATCACCTGTTAACTCGCCGCCGGTCCTAATCGTTATGAAGGCGCCAGCGTCATATGCTGCGCGGTGAAAAGAACGGCTCATTTCCTCGCCCCGTCGTATCTCACCCCCTTCTTTCTCCTCTCCTCCCCCGTTTCCCTGCCCCGCCGCAGCCTAATGAAATTTCGTCTCGGACAAAAATGCGAACCGGCTCGCGTGAGGGGGATAGAAAGGTGGAAAAGGGGAAGACGAAAGAGAGTACGCGCGAGGGTGGGAGAGACCCCTTTCGATCAATTAAGGCTAATAAATGGCGTCGGCGGTGGGGTTGTTGATGGCGAACGGGGCCGGGGAGGGAGGAGAGTAGTGGAAAGGGGAACGGAAAGGAGAGGAAAGCGTTGCCATGAGCGAGCCGACCGGGGCTCTGTGGGTTTATGCTATTAAAAATGTAAATATCTGCCGGCGGCTCGTTATCGGATGTAAATATGGCGGCGGGGCCCGGTGCCGGGACCAGATGGGGCGGGGTGGGCCTCGCAGCTCCTTTGTTTCGTTATTTATTGGAATGCATGGCCGCGCGCCGCACCGAAACCCACGCTCCCCGTCGAAGCGCCGAGGGACGAGCGCAATGATCATCTCCGTTCATCCTTATTCTCATCCGCTCTCGTCTCGTCTCGAAACTGGCCCTCCCGCTCATTCGGGACGTTTTAATCTCAAACGCGGCCCAATTGCGGGGAAACGGAAACCGGACACGCGTCTCGTAAGACGCGTGTTACCAGAGAAATCCTTTATATAACTTTTTCTCTCCTTATTTAATTTGTATTCTTTAAACTAATTAAATAGTATGTAATGCTAGAAATTTATCTGGATACAGAGATCGAGATAAAGCAACAAAAAGATAATATATTATGTTAAATTAAAAAAAATCAGGTTAAAATTTAAAAAAAGAAGAAAAAGCATGATTTTCAATTTTATTTTGAATCTTAAGGCCGAATATTTTTGTTTTAACTGGATTTATGAGAAAAATAGTTAATACTCTAAGATTTATCTTGGAATTTATTTTTTATTATTTATTCTCCTGATTAAAAATTAAAATTGTCATTTCGCGACAAATAAACAGATATGTACTATCGACTCAATCTGAAATTTAAAACGGACTCGCTGACAGTTTGAGTTGAAAAAACGCAATGAACTTCCGAGCTTACGAGGGCGAAAACTCCGTCAGTCGATTCGAACGTGCGCGTCTGTCTTCCTACTTCTCTCGCTTTTTTAGGGCTCGAAGCTTTGATATATGACTCAATAAAACCAGACCCAAGGTGGGCCCGGAGTAAATATCAAACGTAAAATGTTCACCTCGTTAACTTGTTTCGCAGAATCAGAACGCAATGATAGGAGAAGAAGGAGGGATGTAGAAGACACGCGCATCCGGATGAAGTGCCAATTAGGAATTCCGCTAATTGATATAGAGCAAATCAACGGGAATAGAACCAAAGTATACGGAAAGATGGATAATTATTTGTCAGACTATAAAGAACAAATACATTTATTGATCAAACATTGATACTATTCTCTATTCTATCTTATGCGGATGAGCTAAATCAGCGGATGTTTTCGTCTCTAAGAAAGTTAATAAAATTTACCAGAGATAGCAAAAGTAAACTCCGACGAGAGACAAATTTTATATGCAAACTTTCACAGAAACAAATTGCAATTAGAAAAAGAATTGTTTCAAATATTATTTTTGAAAAATGATAATTTGTTCTGAATATTATCAGCGTATTTGCATTTTTTAATCAAAGCAATTATATTCTGACTTCTTGGAAAATACTTCCTTTCAAATATTTGATTAGCAAAAAATAATCAGAATTCGCTAGATTTTAATTTATGGCGCTCAAACTTTAATATAGTACATAATAATCATATATTATTATATTAAATAAAATAAAAATTTTGATGCGTTCTAATATATTGTTAAAATATCCGCAATTTTAATATTTTGATTTTTAAAATAATGAAAATATCAATTATATATAATAAATAGCAACAATTATATTCATATACAATTGTATACAATTGTAACTTTCCCACAATTATGCATACGATTTGATTATCAGCCTGAAATTAGACATAATTCGTTAACAAACAGAAAAAAATGACTGGATTTCTCATTTAAAATATCATTAAAGCGCCACAACGACGCGTCATTATGACTAACAGTAATATTACTATCAGATCTAGCTATACCAAGGGATTACTTAGATTATCGGCAGGTGCGTGTCTTAATGACCGACGAAATTACAGCCGAAATTACCTCCCGTCCTGAGAAAAGACAAGGAAACATAATGAAGAACCCGACACAGCATACAGTGGTATCGTCGAGATAGATTGTAAAGATATCCATTGCGATGTCGTTTCCAAATTTCGGCATTGTTTAGGTGACACGATATGCATGCGAAACAGAGATTCTAAATCGAAATAGCAGGCGTGAAACTGCTATTCCGAGATACGAATTTCCGCCGTGCCGTATACGATCGCGTGAGATACGTGCGATTTAAGAATATATAATGTAACATAAAAAATTAATTTTCTTCGCTCTAATGAAGATAACAGATAGAAGGGTGTGAGAGCGTTCCAAATAAATTGAAATAAAATATAACGTCTCTTGTCGTTCTTGCACACAAGAGAGAAGACATTGAATATATCTGTTTATGAATTTGCAACTTTTACATCCATGGTTTTATTGCGGATCTTCTATCATTTCTTCTTGCATCGCATCGATCCGCTTCAACGGATCGGACAGCCGTTTCTTCCCGGCCGCTTGTAAATCGGCCGATCCGGCAGTTTCAATTGCACTTGATCGCTTCTTCTCTTCGCCGAACCCACCCTTTTTATTTTTCCTCACGATCGTTTCGCCTGTTCGACGGGTGTTTGTTTTCGTGTCCCGCCGGCTTTATTTTACTCATTCGAGAGGAGAAGATATTTACGACCGCACGAGTTCACCGGGCACGATCGTAATTCGCCAAGAACGATCGTGTGCTGGATTGTAATATCCGCAGATTAAAAAAGAATTCTTAGCTTATTAAGCAAAAAATAATAAAGTTACCTATCCAAATTAATATCTCGAATAAAAATTATTTTATTTAAACATTAAACATTTCTTTTCATTGTCAATCATCAATAAATGATTAAATATACATACAATCTAGAAAATAATAAGAAACTACAATATTGAACTAAATTTATCTTGGTGAAAACTATTTTTTTTTATTACTGATTTTTAATAAACTGTAATTGAACGAAAAAATTAGTTCATCAGGTTTTACGTCAAACGGTTTTAAAAAGTTTTACATTATTATTTCTTTTCTGTCTTTTCGTTCTCTTTAATTTCTTTTTTAATTCTGCGTATTACCTCACTTTTGCGTACGCTACGACGATTAGCTGGAACGATAATTTTCTCTCCTATTACGTCGATTAAAAGTTTCAATCTCTCGCAATACCTGTCTGTCCTCTAATCATCCACAACGGGCGCAGGTGTTACGTTGTCGGTAGGCAGCGCACCGCGACGATTCGTTTTATCGGATCGTCATCGCCCTCATCGCGGCTTGACTGCGCGACGATCTGTGTCCTCGGAGGCGGCACTGAAAGTTCTTTGTCGTCGTCGTCGTCGTCTTTCGTTACCGTCGCGATACCACCATTAGTTCCGCGTCAGGAGCGAAGGACGAGGAGCGAGGCTACGTGAGGCTACATCAGAAACGATGATGAGGAACGATGAACTCGAGCAAGATTGACAAACCGCGCTCGTAATAATGTTTTTCGCGTAAAACAGAAATCAGCGCAATCCCGCAACACTAATCATTATTTCACGAACTTGAACGAAGTTTGAAACGGAGAGGTAATTCGTTCAAGCTAATTTTCCACACTTGGAATATATTTTAAAAAAATTGGAATTAAATAGTTTCTTTATCGAAAATTTATGATAACATCGAGATGGTAATGAGGTCATGGAATTTATTATTGACATTTACGTGATAAAGCGCTTATTATCCTTATACTGAACTAAATACATTTTATCGTACAATAAATATATAATAGTATTATAATCGTTAATTCAAATAGTATTGCGGGTTATCGCAGTGCCGAGTCGAGTTGCAAAACGAGATGCATTACGTAAGGATAATTCAATCTCGTTCGCGTCGTGAATCAGAAGGGCGAGGGGGAAAGGGCAGGCCGCAGGTACGGGATCCGAGTGATTGGAGACAATCATGACGATTCTGAGAATCCATTAGGAAACACGAGTTTAACACGCTCGCGGAGTTAGGGCCTAAGGTCGCATGTCCTCAAGGAAAAAGAGAGAAAGGGAGAGAGAAAGAGAGGATGCCAGGAATGCCGATCATTCGTCGGTGGCAGGACAAGGATTCCCGGCGACGGTGGCCTGCGGGCTGAGTGTTTTCCGTAAATTTGGTTAAGATAGAGAGGCCTACCACGAAGTCACCCTGCTACTTTAGTTCCTGATAATAGGCTCTGTCCCTGATAAAACGTCAGAGATGCTCATGTGTACAATTTGTGTATATGTATCTGTATACATATACTCATATAACGAAGTTATTAGTGTAAACAGATGCATATCATTTTTTTCTCAAAAAACAAAAACATTCGCGGGAGTACTTACTACAAAATTGCAATTGTTTTCATCTCATCTCTTCAAGGTTTAAAAGAAAATTCTTATTTTACATATTTTCAAAATAATTAATATCAAAAAATTGATTTAAATCAAAGATTCTTTTTTCCAATTCTCCAATTATAAATGTTTCTCGAGAATGTGATATTCAAAATAAGAAATTATAGAAAATTAGAGTTTTTTTTTTTTAAATTGTGTTAAAATAGAATATATTGTTGTACCAATATGACATAAATATTTCAAGTAAACTTTTTTTAATAAGCTGCTCCTTTTCAAAGTAATATCAAATTTTTATCTCTCAGAGATTTTTTTAAATTTTGATTGCTAATTTATGGACAAAAAAATAATGAAATTATTGCATGTCAAACGAGCTATACATACAAAATCTTAAGTGAAATATTTTAAAAACTTTCTTTTGATAAAATTTTTTACAAGTCATTTAAACCGAACAAAGCGACTTCATTTGTATTCAAACGTTACAGTTATCACGCATACGGAAATTTGTATTTTCGAGGCATGGTAAGATATTTTAATTATTTATGCGTAACTAATGCTAAGATAATTCAGAACCAATAGTTTTAGACAAAGAAGCTGCTTATCTCTTTACTCAAAATTAAATGTATTTAAACAACAGAGAAATAAATCTTTTATCGAAGACAAGTTGCTTTGAATGACTCCATATGCATACAGACATATGTTATGTATGCAACAAGATAGCACATCTAAAAATGTTATGTTCAATATTTCAATAGCAAATTCCATATTTTGATATTTTTGCACATTACATAAGTGATTTAATAAAAATACACTTGCTTAACGAGAATTTAAACAATCTCATTTCTAGGAAATAATTTCTTTTTACGTTTCAAGCATACAGAAAAATAATTATTATAAACAAAATTAACAAAATAAAAAAATTATCTATATGATAATATTAGTGCGCGTGCTCTTTTTAAAATATAATAATTTTAATTATTTAACGTTCTAATTTTATATTCTAATTTAAATATTGTAGTATTGACTGTAACTTGTATTCGTGAAATAATGACATACTATGATCTTATCTAATTTTTTCACTTTACAAGTATTATATTTTGCATAAGTAATTTAGCACTGCGATAACAATCAATTATCTACCATGCAAAATATAACTGACTGCACATTTACAATATGTAAAATGTATTAAAATCATATTTACAGAATATATTTAATCTTCATATCGGCTAAAATGGCGGTTAGATTATTATCTTTAGATAGTTTTACTTATACTATGTATAATTGAAAGTCTAATAAACCTAAAAGTCTAAAACCGTTATATTAGTATCGTAATTATTTATAATTATGCATTTAAAATGAATATCATTTTTGTTTAAACTGTACAAAAATTGTCGTTTAGTGAACTGTACATTGAAAGTCTAACCATCATGTTAGTATTGTAATTATTTATAATTATGTTTTAAAAATGGACATCACTTCTGTTTAAACTGTACAAAAATTAGTCTCACTTTTGTTAGTGAACTGATACTGACAATGCGTCAAACAGGTATACTGCGCACATATTTTTTCTACTCAAAATATATTCTTTCTGTAATATAATAATAATAAAACATTTTTTTATTAACACGCCAGTCCATTTGTGGTATGTAATTTTACCACAATTGGTAAATTTTATTTTGCGATACAAGCTCTATTAAAATAATTACTTCCTCAAATATAAATGTTAATCGGACGACTTCATACATTTGTATGAAATGCAACGAATGTGTCAGGTGATCGGACAAGCCATTAAAGTTTGTACCTGATCGGTTAAGAGCAGGTATCTTCTCCGTCTTGTTTATTTTTTTCTCTCGAGCTCGACTATCAAATGGGTGCACGCAGCAGCAATGAAAAGGCACTTACGATTAGGCCGTTTTTAGGTCCATTTACGCGATAGTCCACAAGTTAGCACTACTCATAAATCGACAATAACAGAATCTCTTTTGTTCGATAATTTCTTTCTCGAGAAATCTAAATGCATTGCAGATAGCGAGACAATAAGAAATATAGTTTTGTGTTCAGAAAAATTTTTTCCATCTTTCATCACGTCCACCTGTAAAAATTCCTTCGAAATGTTCGAATGTTACGGATACGGACAGCTCGACCGTTAAAGCGTAAATGAGGAATTATTGAAATGTCGCGATAAGCAAAAAAAGCTAGGAAAAAATATGCTTTCTGAGGACCGAAAAATAAGTGAAAAAAAAGGAAGAAAGTGAAAATTACAATACCTATTGACGCATGCGAAAAATTCGCAATTTCTAATTGTCTCGTAACTTGAGCGTTAATTTAAAAAACGCTAAAAAGTCTCTGCTGAATGTTAAATCGTTTAAGAAACATAATATATTACTTTTCTCATTGCAATGGAAAATGACTTACACAGCGAAAGTAACACACGTGATAATACGGTTAAAACTCGGTCAAGTAAATAATAGAATACGCTATTCTAATGTATATTTTCTACGGAGAAATAAAAACAAATGTTAATGTATTCCCACTTTGTTAACAAAATGTACATATTATATTGGTTGGAATATCTGCGTTGCCGATCTGTTTCCGATACATAATGCAGAATACTTAAAACGAATTGCAGTTAAAAGTAAATTAAGCTAAAGCTTAAATGTTAAAATTTAAAATAAAGAACGTAAGGAATAAGTCTTACTATAATAAATGTCATAAAATATATAAAATAAATCATGTAACATTATTAAAATCAAGATAAAATAATGATAAGGAAACAATCAAATTATTATTTCTTCGTATTACTCGTTGATCATGAATAATCCTGTTTGTTTCGCTAACAAAGCAATTTGCCACTCTGATTCGATAAATTAAACGTATTTTTCTTCCGCCGAAGTGGGAAAACAATTAATATAACGATCGACCACCAACGTAATATCTACACGAAAGGAATCGACAAGGCACAACATTTCGCGCGAAACTTAGAACAGCACGAGCGGAGGCGATCGCCGATCGCAGATAGCAATTACCGCGAGCGAACGAACACGATTAATCACCTCCACGTTAATCATAGCAACTTAGTGCGGTTTTCGAGTTTTAATTCGACGATATAGACCGAGCGAACCGAGTGAATTACTGTATTGCCGTGTTAGAAACAATCCACCATGATTTAATCCTCAGTAGATATTGCCATCCTCGTAATTTTAAAACTATTATATTTTATGTTAGAATTGAAATACAAATTGAGAAGATTTTAATAAGCAAAAAGAATTGAAGATATATTTGTTCTGAATTATGTCTGAAAATATAAAGAATAATTTCGCAAGAACGCAGAGAATAATTTCAAGTAGAAAAACGCAAAAGCGTCACACCTAATATAACATTTTAGTATACGTTAGTATAACATTAGTGGAAATGGACGCGCGCTATTAAGCTATTTGAGTCGAATTATCATCACGTAATGAATAAGATATGAAAATTATTTGTTAATTTTCTTTCTACTTTTTGCTTTTAAAACTAATTTTTTTACTTTAGTTTTTAAAAAGTTACAAGTGGCTCGGTGGCCTAATATTAAGTAACTTTTTAAAAAGTGAAGCACAAAATAGTAAAACATTTTCATGTCTTATTGATTACGTTCTAATAATTTGGCTCAGACAGTATCGCGGAAAAAAGAGGCAACAATACTTCAAGACTTTCGAGTATCGATTTAACACGCCTTTAAGAGTGGATTAACATATTATTTGCCCAGTGAGTTCTAAATTTTATTTTTCATTATGACAAAATTTTTGTTATCATAAACATAAATGAAAAAATATTATATAATTAAAGAAGATTATATTTTCAAAGATTAGTATATTAAAAATAAATTGCACGTTTTACAATTGCTTCCTATGTAAGTAATTCAAAATTTTATATTAACTCCCTAGTATTTATCTTTTTACAATCGTCTTAAAAAAATTCGATAACGCTTACTTGTGACTATCAGGTCGTCACTGAAAATTATGTAGGTGCCGATGAAAAACTATTCTGATATGACATTGAATAATTGAAATAAATACTGTAGAATAAAAATAAGATTATTCTGATAAAATCTAATTTAATGTTTCTACACCGTGTATCTACGAATTAATTATTTTGCCCACTAACGCATAATGTCAGAAGATGAAAGATAACTTGCTCGCACACTTCCATTTGCCTTGAAAGAGCCTTGAAGAAAAAAAGTAGGTGGTCTTGATTTATCCTCATTTCGGGGGACGTACAATCACACTTGATGAGTGCCATACCGCGAGAGCCTCGTGTTAAGATTCTTAATGACGATATCGGCCAATATGGTTATGTCTTGGCGGGTCGCCGAACTCGGCCTTAATGGATTCCCCGAACTCGGCTCGCATGATTAATTTCGCATCGACGGCGCCACGACGAAACGGAGAAACAACGCTGCGGCAGCTCGTACGATTTGGATTTCCGAGGCACTCATCGGATACACTTATCGTAACGTCTCGGCGCGGCGTCGCCTTGTTAATAACGAATATCTCACCAATATCCTTCGCGACCTCGATGGCCGACTAGTCGTTTCTTATCTCGGTGCTCTGGCCGATCTCGGCGACGCGCGATTCTTCCACGAATCCTCGCTCCTCGAGGATGCCACACTCGCAGAATCGAAAAAATAAATTTCTCTCGCGGTGTGAAAAAATTCTCTCAAAATTATAGTAGCAATCAAGGTTTAAAATTACTAACGCCTACAATAATTTCTCAAGTTATTTATATATTGCTTATTAAATTGCAAGGTTTACAAAGGACATTCTAACTAAAACATTAATCAAATGTTTTGAATCCTTGCTGATATCCCATGAGAATTGCACAGTGATCTGATAATCTGAGCGCCGAATGAAATAATTCGATAAGTCCAAATATCTAACGTTCTTTACGTAACCAGAACACACTTATCGATTATTTTTATAGATATCGATAACCAAATAATAAATTTCCATCCCACCGAGTGCATTTCAGAGTGGCAAATGAGGATAAAGTAACATGCCGTGGAAGACGGTAGCACGGTATCGGGAAGAAAAAGCGCAAATTAGCAACAAGAGAGAGAGAGAGAGAACGTAGACGATGAAAGAGGGGGCGGACGTGTATCGCGTGCGGGATAATCAACGCGGGGCAACATTAATTATCGTTATCGGGGTCCTCAGTCTGAAGCGTCGTGTAACGAGAATGCGGTGCGCGGCGTGTGCGCCGCGTAGAGCGCACCGGCTACGCGAGTTACGCACGCAGGGGGATTCAAAGGGGCCGATCGCGGCGGCTCCGCCCGCGCGATGTATGCGTGCACGCTCGCGCGTGCGATGCGTGCATCCGCGCCGCGGCATAGTGCCCCGCGTGCACGTGAGATGCGGCGTGCGATACGCGCCGCTGCTTTACGAATCTATTTGCACGCGTACGGCGCGTCACGGACGGACGCGAATCACAATTATCGGGCACGAGAGACGCGCGTTGATAGCGTTTCGACCGATCGCAACATTATTTTACGTATTCTTGGGTGAAAATTATCGCGTCTCCCAGTTAACGGGACACCGAATCTTTAATGTCCATTTCTACCAATGTAGATTAATTTTAGAGTTTCTAGAATTAGAAATAGATGAAAAGTAAGTTCAACCAAGATTAAAGTTAATCTGCATTGGTAGAAATGCATATTAGATGCATGGAAGATTCAAATATATGGTGTTTTTATCTCCAAGTATATCTAAAAGACTGTAAAATAAAAATATAACCGATGACAAAAAATTATTCATGATAATATCTGATTTTTAATCAGATATTAAGATAATAAAAGATCTGTTTTTTAAATTCTTTAAAAAAGTTAATATATCTGAGACCGAAAAACTAACAGAAGAACAATGCCAATCTCGAATCAATCGAATTTCAAAGGCATTGAATCTCACGGACTAATAAGAAATTTCGTTTTAATAATCAAACTATGACTGGTACATCGAGCCCCAATTTCGTTTTTAATAATACATGCAGGAATGTGTGATTCTTCTGAGAATCGTCAGTAACGGTAACACTGAAAAGCAACAACACGAACTGTTCGATCAATGATCAATCTATAACGTGATTGACAGCGTGTAATTATCGGGTCGGCTTAGCAAAGCAATTAAAAGCCAATCTAGATTGTCTTTCATTTGCATCGTCACCGTCTCGTGACTGTGACACAGTCGGCGTTCAGCGTTCGCCTCATGATTTGGCAATTGGTTCCAGGCGTGACAGGAGTTCTTGCTTTCGTCAGATGCTATTTGTCGCGGTTGAACGTTCTTCCATCGTATCTTAGAACAGCGAGACGAAATCGTTTTGCGATATCGCAAAATAATAAAATAAAGGAATTCAAGAGGAGAACAGTATAACGTAGGTCTTATTGTGTATTAAAATGGAAATAATGCAACGACGAGCAAAGAAATGATTATTCCTAATTGTTTCAGCATACTGTGCTGTTAAGATAAGATTTTTTTTTAACGCCCTTTTATTTCCTGCTGGCTCACGTTTTGTCTCGCAGGAAGCTATTGGAGGTAACCAGAGTCATTTGTTCCGAACGATAAAATTACGATATGTTCCCCGGTTGTCGCAGGGACCAGATCCAGTTGGCCCGTCCGTCGTGGATCGCGCTACGACGCGATGATACCACTTAAACGCCCAAATGGACTCGACTTTATGCACGGAGATAATTTCATAATGATTTACTGGCCGTCCCCTCGAAAAGCTCGCACTCCAATGGGCGCTGTCTTTCGTCGCGATGCGATAACAGTGCGCCTTGCTGCAGCGTGTGTCACAGTGACGAGTCACTAATTAGTCGGGGAATGCTAAACCGCTAACTGTCATGCCCGTTTTGCATTACGTCGTCAGAAAGATGCAATGAACGACAATGACATTGTTATTTTCGCCGGTAGGCAGAGAGACAATTTCATAAATTTAATGTTTATAAAATATATGAAAATTTAAAAAAAATATGTGTGAGCTTGACATAAAAAATATAATATATCATATAAATTTAATATAATTAGTGTATATATCACATTATAATTTTTTAAATATATATGTTATTATAATATAAATCTTTTTAGCCATTCCATTTTTTTATTACGTTAAACTAAAAATATATAAATTATTTTCAAATTTATTTAATAATTTCATTGATTAAATGCCTTCAAGCAATTGAAAGTGCGATCACGTAATAATTAAAATTACACGTATATCTTTGATTTTTATTACTCGTATTTCTGAAAATTGTAACGAAAGCTGTGTTATCTCGTCAACGTAAAACACCAGTTTACTGTCAATTAAGTATAATTATACCCCCGATTAATCGAAAGTTCGTAAAATTCTCATTTTCTTCACGAGATATAATCGAGAATGCCGATCGAGTCTGACATACCTTTGGAATTGGTACGACATGGAAACACCTACTTACATTCTTCCTTTTGTCGATAATCGGTAGGATAATTATTGTAATGTGCTCTGCGTGTCATACGTGAAACTTTTCTCAAGAGCAAGGAATATAAACGCCATTCCTGCGATCAATAAGAGTAAAAGAAATTGTACATTAAAATAGCTGCCCTTGAATTTCAGCAAAACTTTCTGACTTTAATGGTTTCATGTGTCGTTTGAGAATAAACGTCACAGCAGTAATTCTTCAAGTTTTTGCAAAGATAAAGATTTTCTACAAAAGAAACTAGAGTTTATAATTAAATTTCTATTCTTACTTGTGCCATAATATTTCGTTTTTTTACGTATATTTTTGGCGATAAAAGAACATTACAATAATAATTATGAATAATATAATTATAATGCAAATGCTCGAAAGAGATAAATGGACACTAATGAAATAAAGCAAAGATTAGCATAAATTCAAGCACGATGGATGGGAATCGCGGTATCTCCTTATTAATTTTAATCAAACGAATTTGCCTTTCAAGAACGTACTCCTTTTTACACGCGAACAAGACGATTTCGATTTCGAAACTCGACGCTTGTGAGCGTCGAACGAAATAAGATACACTGACGCGTCTCGTTAGACGTCGTTCGTCCATTATCAATGCCCCTCGCATTAGCATAAGTCCAACGACTGACCGCAGCGCAACCGTGAAACGGGAAGAATTTATTCCGCGATTCGACCATAGCAAATTATTCGCAAAATTAAGATAACGCGTTTTCTTGCCATTTGTCGTCTTGCCTATCTCTCGCAAAGTTTCGCAAATAAATAGTGCCATTTGTGAAAAGAAAAAAAATTCAATTTCGATTTTCGCAACGGTCACCGTTAGCCGACGGCGAGTTATCGCTCCGTCGTCACGTTGCTAAGGTTTCTGAAACTGTACTGCCTTTATTAAAAGAATGTAAAAAAGAATAACGGCCGCTCGTCATCGTGTCTAATTGTCTGCGGTAATGACTAGGTGCAGCGACCGGCGTAGTGCACTAAAACCTATCCGTCCGTTAAATGAAACTGCGTAAAACGGCAACAGAACGGGACGGAGAGTTATTTCTCATCGATGGCAGAGCCCAATTCCGCGACGAATGCTCCCTCCGCTTAAAAATCTACCTTGGACGGAAGAGTGCCACTACCTTTGTAACGCTAAAACGCGCGACTAATCTTACATAATAGACCCTCTGGTCACGTCTTTATCGTTCTTTTATCAGAGATAGGAAGATAATGGCGAACATAATACACAATATATATTCTTACATAAGAACTTTCTCTTACGAGAGAAAATTTTTGACTAGCCAAAAAAATCATTTCACACACATAAATTAAACGTTCACTGAAAAAAATTCTAATTGAAAACGAACGAATCAGAAAATCTTGTATTATAATAGGAATTCTCGTTATTATAAATTATTAAGTACTGAATTCTATTATAATAACCAGAATATTTGATCACACCTACAAGATTTTTCTGATTCCTCCGTTTTCAACCAGAATTTCTTTTCAGCGTTTGATAGAAATACTTTATACACGGGTAATTGTATAAAATTACATTTTTACGGTAATATTTGATTTTTATGATGTCAATTTTACATCGATATGATGTCGCTCAATATAAGCTTGATTATTGTGTGTTTTCCTAACGCGCGACTGGCACGAACGTCGTGCGCGGTAATGCAAAAATGTCGATGAAGTATACGATAAACCGGCAGGAATAATTCCGTCGAGTGAATAAATTTAATCGCACCGTCGCTCGTAATTAAGAATATTATTATAAAAGTCAGTCGGAGCGGCGAGCGGAGAGCCGCACGCGAACGATCGCGGAGAAAGAAAACGATTCGTACTAATTAATCACGTCTTCATTTACCAGCGCGTTTTAATTTGACGTTTCGCCGCGCAATTTTGTGTACCCGTGAAAGTTACGCTCGGCGATTCGATCGCGATTCCTTTGACGATCGTCGATCGGCGACGTCGTGCGCATTTTTCGCGTGCCACGTGGCTAATTTAATCGGGCCATCGCGTGGACATGAATAATGGACATTTCGGTCAAGTTAACCAGCCTTTTGGACCGCCTGTGCGAATATAATTAAAACTGATTATGCGAATGTCGTGATAATGATTATTATTTCTCATCACGTGTTCCTAACACGGAAACTTTCTCTCCTTCGGAATATTTGCCTTATTTAACTCCATGTTGATCGAATTTTAACACGTCGGGTGTTTAAAACAGTATCTAAAGCAATATCTGGACAAGTATCTAAAGCGCATTCGTAACGGCGATTATTCCTCGAGTAATGGACGCGATTTTCCGAACCTCCGGAACGTCGAGCGGCTCGCAGTCGCGCAGATTAATAATCCTCTCGTAACGCCGCTCTGTCTGCAGGAGCAGAAAGACTCTCCCTCTTTCTCTTTCTTCCTTCGTGAAATATCATTTTAGAACTCGCGCCGGTAATTTGTTTCTTTCAACAAACGCTTTCCCCGATTTCGCGTGGCCTGGCACGCGATAGATATACAGTCGGCGCCGCGTGCACACACGCGCACAGCCCACGTGAACGTGCACGGCCGCGCGCGTGCATCCGCGCGAGCTGTCTCGGCACGGCGGTATAATTCAATTCCAGGTGGAACTACCTGCCTGACTAGGTACAGGCCGTTGCGGCTCGAACAAGTGGAGGCAAATGAGATCCAGTTAAATTTGAGTTTAGTAAGTTAGCGCAAAGTTGGCGCAACTCCGTGGCTCGTCACGCGGAGCACCGAGCACCGGGCCCGATAGCGTACACGCGGTGTAATTGCAATTAGCATATATCACAGTGGCGTACTCGGTTCTACGAGCTCGCCGGCACGCAATCTCACTGGCGTAGCCAATCTCAAGCTCGCCGCGAACGTAGGAGCGGTCGGACTTTCGCGCGATCGTCTCCTCCCTCGTTTGGGTTTCACGAAAACATATCTACGTCTGATTTTACTCGGCCTGCTATCTTTCAGTTTTTACTTTGCAACTGTTTGTTAAATATCTGATGAACGTATGAGAAGTATACAAACGTACGATTGGTATCTTAATTCGTGAAGAGAAATGAAAGAAAATATTTGAAATAAATTATGTAAAGAGCGAGACAAGAGTTCGAGCTAGGTCGTTGCATCTAACAAAATGAGAGGACGACAAAGGTAAAGCTTATCAAATGACGAGAAAGAAAAAAACATTCCTTCTATCTGTTCTTTCTATCTCACACTGCTCTTAATGCGTCGTTTAGTGATTTTAGGATAGCTTACAGTACAGGTAAATTCCGAGCCTTACTTCGCAGGAAGATTGTAAGCAACTTAAGCCGAGCGTGCAATCTCGTTTCGGGATAAGCACAAGTACACATCATCTTGAGAATGCTCCGGAATCTCGCGGACGCAATAAAATCCTGACGCTGCGCGTAATTACGCCGTAAGAGAAACAAAATCCCCGCGAGCACCCGCGCGCGTCCTCGGCGCGCGAATTCGAGGGACACGAAGTGCGATTTCGCAACGTACAGACCGCGGTCCATTCCGCGGGTCCGAGGAGGGACACAAAAATGGCGCACTAACGAAGTAATTACGGTGAGAGCCGTGGCGAATTGGCCGGGCGCTCTAACGACGGGCAATTTGTTGGCAGGAGGAAAACGTTTCCGTGGAAGTTTTAATGAAATGTTTTAATCAGACCCGGTCCGATAATATAAACGCAACGTAATCGTAATTAGCACGCATCGCGCGGTCTTATCGGCGCATGCATTGGCGTAAGCGCCAGCAATCCGCTCACGATTTTCGCGCGAAACTCCCTCGATCGCTCGCGATGCCATTGCGGTTTAAGAGGAGAGAACACCGCTTCGGGAATATTTTATCTCGTAATTTCACGTCAATCAAAGAGTATCGTCTTATCAATGTACATGACCGTAAATAATAACATTCACTGATAAACACAAGTAGATAATTTATTGTAAATCATAGTTTCGCTTATGCAGCCACAATTTAATTTCATGACTACTGTAAACACAATTATTTTGAATTATCAAATTATAGTTCTATTTCTGTTACTACATTATCTCTTGTAAACCATTTATATCACTGTCTATTAGATAAGAATGATTAAATAACTTGTGTTTATCGTTTTCATTTATGTGAAAACGATTTTATCAGATTGTTCCACAAAAACTGACAAATATGAACCACTTCTCCTTGTATGCAGTTACAAAAATTTCTAATATAAAAATCTATATTTAGTTATTAAAAAAATACACAATTTGTTTTATCTGCAATGCTCTGGATTAATTTTCGCTTAAATGCTGAATAAGAAAATTCTCGAAGAAATAATAAGAGTGTACACTAATGGGGTGAAGAACAAATAAAGAAATATTATTTTTTCATTTAACCATCGTATAATTACTGAATTATCAGACAGTCATCTCTTAAAACTGTAACGATTTGTAACCAAGAAATTCTGTGAACTTCACGCACGTGACTATGCATTTTCATACCCGAGCGTGCGTTTCGCTCTGGTACCTTTAACAATCTAATAAGTGTCAAGCTACGACTATACATCGTCGGTGCTTTGTCTAGAGACTTCTTTATGCCGGCTACGATGCAGTCTCATCTACAAAGTAGTTCAGCTGTTTACCGACCACGCTGTGTTAACGGTTAACGGTTTATCGTCTTATTATTTAGCCTTTACTTTACTTTGACACGTTATCTGCTCAAAGATAAATCTTACGATTGTATATGCATACCCTATGTATTTTTCATGAGCGTTTGAAATTTAAAACAATAATTAAATTTTTATATTTTTAATTAAATAAGAAAATTAATAAATTGATATTATTAAAAAAATGCTGAAATTAATTCCAGCTTACAGCTAATGCTATAAAATAACACTTTATTTAAATAATATCTTAAGACAATATTAGAATACGTGTAAGGTCTTTTCGTCAGTATTTAAATATGTTTTGTTTCGAAATATTCTTTAATTCAATCATACCAACTTTCTTGGTATAATAATAAAAGTACAAAGAATAAAGGTATGCCAAGGTTAACGCGATATTGCATTTCACGCTTTCCCGATTCTCGTTGATCCGCAAATATTACGACTTATTATATGCATCTATTGAGGGATCTGGTCGATTATCTGTTGCAAGCGGGGAGAATTAGTCACCGTGACTAACTCGTAATAACGAGCCGCGAAACTTAAAGCTTGTCGATTCAATCGAACGATCGAAGCGCAACGTGAATTATCCGAGCTTTTTTCAGAAAATGTCGAAATTGCCACTAAAAAGTAACGAATGGCCAATGATTATCGAACGAATTATAATGGATAAATATGATAAACGATTCGCGATGCCTAAGATCATAAAAAAACATTGATATTATAATAAAATAATTTAAATACATTTTAACAAACAAGTCATATTCTTTATGAGATAAGAAAAAAAATATTATTACATATTTTAGCGGCTAATTACGAAACACATTATGTTCCTATCTGTTCGGCATAATAAGTAATAGTGAAAGAACGAGAGAAAAGAGTACAAAATAGCCTAGAATAAATGAACTTTTCCCATATTTAGAGAGGAAAAAAGATACAGTAATTAACATTCCGCTGTTTCATAGAAATCAGCTGATCAAAACTCTCGCTACACCATCATCGTTCTACCTCACCCTCGCTGATTCCGAGCACGAATTAATTTACAGTGACACAGCTCTATTGAGATCGTTGTCTCTGATTTCCCGATACACGATAGATAAAACGTCCACTTGGCATTTAACGATCGGCGACAGCGGACGGTTCTTGAAAAAAAGTTGATCGGTCGCGTAGTAAAATCGCGGGTCTCCGCGGCCAATTTATAACGGCGCGACTTGATTAGAGCAAAATCCCGCGAGACGCCGCGAAATTTGCGCGATAAACGTCGTAAACGTCGACGTTTATGGGTTCGGTAATATCATTCGCGGACGTGTTCGAGATCGCTTTTCCAGCCTGTGAAGTCAACGTCAAACTCCTCTTTTGAGCCAATAAAATAATTCCGACACAATATTAAATATTATAGATTAGGAGAGATCGAAATATAACTCGAAAGTAACATATTAAACTTGAAGATGGAAGATGGAAAGTTTTATCAAGTATATATAAAATAAGTATAAATAAAATTATATTAAATAATGACACTACTCTACAAATTCTTCAAGATGCACCGGTTTTTAATATTTATTCCTCCAAATTTCTTTGCGCAATGTTTTAGCTCTACAATTTAAATATTTTTAATTTCTATATATATTTTATCTTTTATGTTGTTATAATTTCCTCCTTTTTGTTTCCTTTTTCGTTTACTTAAAAGCTCTTGTGTTCCTCTGTCTTTTCATTTCTAAACAGCAATTCATGGATTTTATAATCCGCTTGGTTAACGATCAGTGATGCGATGAGCGCAATACCGAGCTCATCGCTCAAGCCTGCATTGCGAATGTCGAATATCGCAGGGGAGAAAAAGAAGGTGATTTACGTTTACGCCGTATCAGCCGTAAGCGTGGTGGATCGTCTTATCGTAAACGGTAATACTATGTATGCTAAACCGGCACGGCACCGCCATGTTCGACGGCCGGCAATTACAATTAACAGCAAAACGGGGATGTCGTAAAATGCAATTAAACATTATTACCTCTCGTCTAATGGTCGTCGCGGCCGTGAGCGCACGCACACATAAATACACGGAAATAATGCGCGGACGCGATGCGAGCGCGTCGCGTCGCATGCTTACTTTGTTAGTACCACTCGACGTTGCACAGTCAATAAAATCGTCAATGCGCGATGCTGTAATTGCGGCATCCGCGAACGTCCCGAGGCGTAAATTATGATTTTTAGTCGCAACGCGCGCGGTCAAGCATACGCGTTTGACATGCAGGTTCTTTAATTAAAGACTAAGAATTTATGGCGGACGGAGAGACAAAGAGAGAGAGAAAGAGAGAACGGCAAATACAATCTATTTTCGTTACAAATGAAGCAAACTACCGTCACGATTGGCGATGGATACAAATTTAACCGTCGGTATTATTATCGCGCGATTCACCGTCAGCTAACAGTAAAGCGAAATGTTTGTATTTCATTAAATACTGTTTTATATCCCCTCAGAACCGCAAACCCCGCGTGATTGTGCAAAAATGGATTTTAATTAAAAGACATTCAAGACATTCAATTGTTAGGAGTTATGCCGCCTACGTCTTTATGGGTATTGTGTAGCAATTTTATTTCATCGCGCGTAACCGCTCTGCGCCTTTCTTTCTTTTTTTTTCCCCTTGCGCCCCCGACTCGCCTCAGAGAGAAAGAGAGAGAGAGAGAGAGAGAGGTCAGACTCTGAAATTATACCGCGTTTCCGTGGACCAATCTGCGTAACGCCGCGTCCGTGTTTTACGATACTCACTGTATAACGCGGATTCGACGCGGATCGATCGGGCATTATTGAGTTCACGTGGCTTTCATTCGGCTATATCGTTACCGGAGCGTCTCGGCGATCGCCTGAAAAATAGAGACGTTAACAAAATGAGACGCGTTGGCAGCTCGACGGTGTGTTTTTGTCGGGTCCGCGAGCGCCACAATGGCGTTTCACGGAGAAACGCTCGGAGGACAATGGTCAGTTGATGGTTTTCGTGACCCAGCCCGTCCCCTCGCTCCGTGCGCTCCCCCCCCCCAGAAACGAGATATCGGAGACGCCTATCAAGCTATTACGCGTTGAAGAATTAACGCCATTAGTGACTCGACTTTTCTCGGTGGCCCAATCTTTTTTCGAACCACGGCCACTCCGAACGAGCCAGATCTCCCGATTCACGAGTATATTGTGTCCGCCACGCGGCAGATAAAGTCGTTTACGTAACGATAATTTTTTTCCCGTCTCAAAGTTTCCCCCTCGCCACGCAAGAAATTAATAATTTTCAATACGACGCTCGCACGTGAGCGGCGCCGAGCGGCGGGGAAATATAAAAGTACGCTTCAAGCTGTCCGCGAAGCTGGAGATAAACTACCCTATGTAAATGAATATTTAAAGTTTTACGGCGGAGTTACTTATCGCGCGTTATCGTTCATCTAGCGTTTATCTTTCGAAGCTGCGTCAAACAGAATCGCTCGCGTTTAAAACAACCCTTTCACCTGCGGTAAACAGGACCAAACGAGGTATGGCCCCTGGCTTTACGAGTTTCCCCTCGGTTGGTAGGCGCGATAAAGGCTATCGTTGTTTTACAAGCCGCGCGGTTCATTACAATGCACGAAAAAAAGCAATCAACGATTGTCTCGTTATTGGATTATGATTATTACCTCGGCCAGGCAATCAAGGATAATTTATGGTATGAAAGGCTGCGATCGATTATGCGATATCGCGATCCAATTGTTGTCTATTAAGATCGAAGTAAAGAATTATATACATTTTTAAATATAAATCATAAACGTTAAAGAGAAAACATTGTTAAATATTAAGTTTAAATAGAAATACACGAATCACCCATGAAACGAGTTAACGTAAATAAAAAATTTTGCCGAAAAAAAAAGTAAAAATTATGTCTCGATATCTCAAACTTTTCTTCTCTATGTATTTTCCTATCATTAGATCTCTAACGCTAAAACGTCTCCTAAATTTTTTTTAAATTGTTGCTGGAAGAAATTGAAAGCTATCGTTACTGGTACAGAGAAATTGCAGTATCTCATTGTCAGATACATTTCTGTACCTTTCCAACAACCTTCCCGATACTTTCGTGTCTCATTCGGCATGACCCTTCCATTCCGGTTCGGAGGACCGGCAATTTCCGGTACCGCTTTTGTTCTAATGCCGGCGAACGAGACGAAAACGACACGCGCGCTCCTTTCCGCTCTTTCTCTCTCTTCCTTTCCTCCGCGTCTCCTTTCCCTTCGCGCCGCGAGAGAAGTTGCACCGGCGCGGCGCGGCGCGGCGGCCAGGAGGAGAAGGAGACGCTGAAAGGGCAGAGATGCTGAACAGTGCTCATTGGACGGTTGCATCTTATGCGTCGGTCCGGCCCCTCCTGTAATTGGTCGCCACTCAATTGCCGCTCATTAGGTAACTGCCTGTTTTTTGCGCCGACTTTGCGACTACGGTCGGAGAGCGAGATGCAGAGAGACGAAAAAAATAAAAGCTTGCTATCCCCGTTTCGCGTCCTCTTCCTGCGCCTTCGCGTCGGTCGGTACGTAATAGAACACTCTCGTACAAAGTACGATCGTAATGTGGCAACTATTTCAAGTAACGAAACAAAATCGAAGGATATACGAGAAGCAATTTAAAAAAATAAAAAAAATGCAAAAAATATTGAACAGATAACAATGACATTATGCACGCAATATTTTTCGCTAATTCTCATTAAGAGAAAGACTAATCTCTTTGTCGTAGAGAAAGTACAGTTTACTTTTTGCAAAAAAACGTTCCGTTTGATTCATTTATAACACTTTCTAAATACACAGATAAAATCTTATTTGATTTTGAATTGAATAAACTAATATTGAAAATAATGGCAAGATAAATTTCTTGTGGCGTCCGTTCACGTTTTATCGACAGTATACGCGATAAAACTTTTCAGCCTCTGAAATGCAAGAGCAGAACCGATTCTCTCGTCTCTCCTCGATACTCTTCAATGAGTCCGCACTCACACCGAGGAACATTAGATTAGCGGCGGATGACAGGTCGGCTGTTCTTTGTCTACGTTGGGCAGACTAACTCCGGCCTTCTTTTTATATCGTGAAATTAGTTGGCCGCGGTTTCCGGTCCCGGTTTCTTCGTCGTGCGTCCTCGACCATCATTAGCCGGCCAGGGGACCAAATTTGCGACCTCGCCAGAACGCCTCCGCAATCTTGAGACTCGCGAACAGTCTCGTAAATCATTCACTATGTATACGGACGAAACGTTTGTTCAATTTTATTGTGCTTAATTTTTCAGTTTGAAATTGATGATTGATGTCATTTTAGTAAAAATTTCGATAAAAATTTTTAAGAATTAATTTGAAATTAATAACTAACTGACAATAACTGTGAAATAACTAACAAATCATAGAGGTAATTCATAAATTTGATAAAATAAAAAAAACTGAAAAGAACATGTGCAGAAAAAATTAATTATAACATTTAAATTCCAATTTAAAATATCAAGTTTAAATTGTTGGATTTTTAAAAAATGTAGTATAATTTTATTTACGAAAATATAGAGTAACTAGAAGAAATTCATATTCATAAAAAAAGCAGTTGATAAAATTAAATAAATAAATATCGCTATTTATTGAGCGCATTATTAAAATAGCATTCTCTTAAAATTATACATACATAGTTAAAATTATGCACAGTATATATAGAAAGAGAAGATGCTAGTTTTCATCAGATTATTAGTTTCCGATTTGTTCGTATACTCAATTTACTGTTTTTGTAATACAAAGTTTCTTATTAGTGCGTGAGATATGAAATGTGACGGTATGGCTAACAGCGAAACGAATGCTCAAACGCGGTGCAACAACTCGAAATGTATAAACAAGCACGTAAATTCATCCGCGAATTTGCATAAATGCATATATGCATCTAAACGCATTTGAGTAAATATATCACGTCGTATTTTATATTTTACAGATCACCCTCTTATGTTCTCCGTCAGTGGAGGAGAGTACATTATCATATTTAAACGGTTATTTGGCGCCTCAAGAGTTTCGTTCGCGTTTGCGAAAGTTCGAAACCTGTTTCGTGAAATTTGTTATTATACGCGCGCAGATCGAACGACGTACGGGATGTATGCAGGAATCGATATCCTGTGTAACTTCAAATTATGTGTTTATGCGTTAGCGGTTTCCTGGCTATGGATCGGAATATAGCGGCGGATTATAAGCGTTGCTTGATTCAACGGGACTCGGAATGCACAGACTGCCTGAATAAAATCCATAAAAGTACACTGAATTATATTGATATTAATAATAAAAATATTAATAATAATAATTTGCAAATTTATAATCTGACTGACTGTTAGTAAAAAATCTGTTGATTTTTATGCAGTGTTTTATCCTTACAAAATTATCCCTTTTCCGATATAGTATTCTTTTATTATTATTTCATTTGAATACTTTTGTGCATTGCGATGAACATGAAACATCCCATACCTGTCTTTCTTTTACTGTTTTATTCTTGTGCCAGAATTTTTTTCTGTAATCTGAACTTTATTCTCTTGTTATATCGTAGCTTAAGTTCTTGTATCGCTCAATTTATTCTACAGTTATGTACGCGACCTTAGAGGGTCAGTTTTAGACCATCAATAAGTGATATTACAATTATTACGTCCTACCTTCACAATCGCTTCAATATTTCATGTTAAGGAATGGAGGAATCTTATTGCGAATAAATGCGCGCATAACAGATTGTGACGGGTGCCTCGCTAATAATCAATAGTACCACTTATGAACCGCTTACATCCACTGAATTCCGTAAAGGTTTACAAGGTAAGCGATCGCCCATAATGACGGTGTTTCATCGACGAAAAGTCTCGTCAGAGCTTACGCGTGATGAATTTATCGCCTTTATCATCATTTACCTTACGATTCACAGCACTGAGCGTCAGAAGCTGCCGTCGACGCAGAGTGTGGTATCATCACACGCGAATTAATCGCCAGCGAGGCTCGTTACCGTGCGCGCTTTTCTTGCGATTGTCACCGCTCACCGGTGAGCTCGTAATAGACCTTAACGCGATTCTGATTGGTCGTAAACGATCATTACCACGGGTGAAATTACGCGCGGAGACTCGCCAGCTGCTTGACAGCGCAACATTGAGTGTTTATTGTCGGGCACAGAATCAGCCGAGGTGTCTTTACGATCCTGAAATTTATTCGGCGATGTTTTATCAAACGTTTCGCATCATTCGCCACTCGCGTAAATCACGGAGATTGTATACTGCCGTTCATTTTACATCATGCTTTTATCGTCATTTTTTCATTCTCTCTTTCTCCTTCCTTCTGTTTCAAAAAATAAAAAATTCTTTTAAATAAATTTGTACTGCCGTTATTTTCCTGATATACTTAAAACAGCGAATGAAGGGATAAGAAATAATTTAAAGTGTGTTAAAAGATCATTAGTAATTAAATAATACGTCAAAAGAAAAAAATCCTAAGATCTTCGCTCGGGTAAAATTGCACTGAGAGAAAAATATAGTTACTTTTGGCCACAATTTTATAATATTTCTAACGGTAATTATGGATAATATAATGATGCGTGTAGTCAAGTTAATCATATTTCGTGTTAGAAATATTATAAAATTATGATTGAGGCTAAAAGTAACTATATTTTCCTCTCAGTGTGCTTACGGGTTTCAAAGGGAATCCACAGGCGAAAGAAATTGCGAGAAGGAAATAAAGAATCTAGAAATATACTTTGTGAAAAATTTGTCCCGTAAATGTATATTCGAGCCGCGAAGCGGACGATACAGGTGGATATCATACGGTGAGGGTGTAGCTCGTTTCCTTTCACACGATTAGGCACACGTGCGTCAGGAAAACACCGCGATGTAGCAGATGTTTTCCCGCACGTACCGATCGTTCCTCTTCCGACCGCATGGTCTCTCGTTATGTCGCGATACCATCCGCCTCTTACCATCCGGGCGGAAAGATCGGATCTATTGATATAGCTCGTTGCAACCACTTATACACGTACGCGTATATATACGACGTGAAGAGTCAACGTGCTGATCGTAGATGTTAATTCCGAAAAATTCGCGCCTGTGGTCAAGTTCTCTAATCGAAAAGCGACGAGCCGAGCAATAAGGTGGACGTTTTTAAGCGCGACATTGGCGAAGGCAATGTCCCGCAAGCGCAGCGAAGTAGAACGATAAAAGTCCGCCGAGAAAGAGAGAGAGAGAGAGAGAAGAGAGAGAAAGAGAGGCGAAAGACGTCAGGTCCCTGTTAATAACCGTTATGGACGAGATGTATAGCGAGCTACATAATTACAGGTTTGGATACATTGCTTACTGGCCGGTGCACCCGAGCACGCCCTCTGTTCTCCTTCATTAAGACCGCCGTAGACGGTAGCCGCCTGTTACTCCTCCAGTTACATCCACCTTGTCTTCCCTCTCTTTTTCCCCAGATCTTCCCTATATTCTTAATAGACTTACAAAGTCCTCCGTCCTTCGGCACCGAGGGGTCCGGCGCGGTTAGAGGAGAAGTGCAAAAATTGCGGAAACCGATTATTTTCTTACGCATTTGCGCAATTAACGCGATCTGCGGACGGAGCTTAATTCTTTTCCCCGTAGCGCGGTGAACGGGGCAATTTGTGTCCCCGCGATGAAGATGTGTCGTGGGATTTCTGTAATTGTTAAACGATCGCGATTTACGAAGGCGAAGCGAGACGAGCGAGGGAAGGAAGGAGAGAAGAGTGATCCCTGGAGCCGGGACTCGCCGCCGACTGCTCGATCGTGGATCCGAGGGCGACGTTTAGATCCGGGGACGTGATGATACGAGACCGTCCGAGACCCGAAAAGGAAGCGGCTGCCTATTAATAAGAAACCCGCGTATCTCAGCGTCGTTTTCCATGTGGATCGGATCGATTACCGATCTGGCCTGAGGAGGTTGCGAATGGAACCAGCCCGTTCCCCCTTTCCCTCCTCATTCCTGGCCCCTCTCATTCCCTCCGCTCGCGGGACTATCATTTGTTAAGCTGGACAACTTAGTCCCGTCATTACGAGCAATCACACTTGATTATTTTTGTCTACAGAGCTGTGCGCCACCCTATACATATTCTCTAGAGATGATCGGGGTCGAGCTTGAGAAAGAGAACAATGCGTGGGGAAGGGCTGGGAGAGCGAGAAAGAGAGAGACGAAGGGGGATATCGCAACAAGAAGAGGAAGGAAGGGCTCGCAGAGAGATCGAACGATCGAGCGTCCATTTCCGCTTGATTGCCGGGAGAGAGAGCCAAAGGGTGATTTCGTGCGCATGCTCGCGCAAATTCAAATTGGGGAATTAGGCGTCGAAAATGATTCGGCAAAGGAATCGTCGATCGGCGAACCGACCGCACCGGAGAACGATGCGCTCGATCCGAGAATTGCCGGTGGAATCCCCGGCGTCTACCGGGTGCGACCTTCGTCCGATCACCTTCGCCCCGCTAACCCCCGCGACAGCGTTCGCTCGTGTTCGCGATAAGAAATTATACTTTTCCATTTTCGATAACATTAGATCTATAAAGACTTTTTAGGTTTTTACGAATGCGAATACCTGTTGCGTATTCGCAGTTCCGACGTAAAGCGAAGGAGACTGATAAAGAAAGACCTCGTTTTTCACAAGACAGCCTTGGGTCAGAGGTACGCTTTAATAAACTACTTTTAATGAGATACTTTTGTAATAAAAGGCTCAGTGAGTCAGCCAGCCTGTACATTCCTAATACAAAGTAATAAACATTTTTCAAAATTCCTTATTAGCAACCATGTGTTTCAATATCTAACATTGTAACTTTCGGTTTACCTCTATTAGAGGCACCTCATATTTCTGACTATCGCCGTAAAATTAGAAATAAACGGCGCACTTAAACTGCTGTAAAAATAGAACTACACGACACGTGAAGATAAGGCTTACGAATTAAACGGGATCACACTTAAACCAATTGACGGCAATTATAGACGAAGAAACGATAATGGCAAAGGTCCGTTATAGCAGTTAAGTAATCAAATGTAACGAGGTAATTATAATATTACTTTAAACAACGAATACGAGGAAGAAAGCGCTCGCATTCTTGGCCGCGAACAAGGCATTAACTTTTACGCGCATGATAATCTCGTAATAACGAGCCGGCAAACCTTATGCGTTACGATAAGTATGAAAAAATGTCGGGAGTCCTCGACTCGCGATCCAACGTCCGCGAGTGCACGCACCCGGCTTCGCGTAATTATCACATCGTTAAATATAATTAACGTTATCGGGCCGCAAGATACGCATAATGTAGGCGTCGTTCGAGCGAGTCTTAAAGCGAATGCGTACGCATGAATTCCCGAATGAATGGCACGATACGCTGAAAGAAAAATATAGTTACTTTGGGTCCCAACTACAATTTTCTAATATTTCTAATGATAATTGATTAACGTAATGATACATTTAGTTAAATGCATTAGGTTAATCATATTTATTGTTGGAAATATTATAAACTTATGGCTCAGTGTACGAAAGAAATGTAAAGAATCCGCAAAAGCGATCGTTTAGATTAAATATCCAAATATCGAAGCTTGCAATTTGTTATATAAATTGATATAATTTCCGAGCGAAAGACAGTGATATCAATTATAATCTCTCCTCGAAAATAGACCGTGTAAATTCGGCTTTAGCATAAAATGCAACGAACGTAAGTTAATTCTTGATGCGAGGGCATCAAAGAATTCTCGCGCTTTTTTTGGGAGGGGAGATCAGCGGAAGATAAGATCGGAATTCGCGAGGTTATCGCGGCCGTTCAACGGTATAACCGGTGAATTCGATTTTACCCCGGGAATGCCTGGAACGACAGACGTCTGATATTTATTTATCAGAAATGCCACAAGAATCGAAGCGTTAAGATAATTCAATTAATTATCATAATGTTATTTGAGTCGTGATTCGTGTAAAGGCCATTCGATACGACGCGAATTACGTTTCACGGATTTACACTATTACACAAAATAATCAAAACGATAAAAGAAACGCCGCGGCTGGCGTTTTCAGGGCAGTCGAATCGAAATCGAGGCCGACTTGTTGAATCGGAGATATTCCGAGAGCCGCGGAAGGCCGTAAGGCCTAATGAGATCGTTCGTTAACAAACGAGAGCTCACAACGGATTCTCCTTTTCGTTTCGGGAGGCTAGGATCGAAAGTTGCGTTACTTGCAGGAAGAAAGGCCGCGCGTATCGGCTACGGGCACGAAATGAACTTATTAAAAATACAAATAAGCGTGACCGCGCGCCAGGCCCGAGCCAGGCAGAGATGCGACACGCATCGTGCGTAATGCGTATTATACGAGGTGGATAAAACATTGTCCTACCGTGGTGGCGGTTAACCTGCCGTGAAATTGGTAGGAGAGGAAAGTCGGACTGACGGCGGCCGAATTCGCCGCGTCATCATCGGTTCGTCTTCGCCGTGCGAGAGATAAACGCCCACTAACACAGGCACTGCACGCGCACTTGGTGGACGCGCTAAGAATGCATCTATGCGACGTGCCTATAAAGGAGGAACCGACGTATCGGTCGCCGCGTGTTTGTTCAGGATCCTCGATCGAGCGCGGCCTTTTTGGACCGCTACTTGAAAGTCATATCGCGATCGCGGCTTTTTGCGTTATTATGTTTTATTAGCTTTCGCTAAGACGCGTCCTGGGAACTCAATTCTCTCGAGCTATTAAGAATAATCGCGAGACCTCGCGACATTTAAGACTATTTAAGAACTGCAGCAACGAATTAATGAACGCAAAGTTACATTAAATAATTCAATTTTTTATTTAATTAAAAATATCATTTTTGTTTTTATTTTTCAAGGTTCAGTCAAAGATTGTTGTGAAAGTAAATTAAACATATCCATAAATAACAGTTTTGTGGAGAACAATTTTAAAAAATTAAAATCTTATATTATCGATTTACATTATTTTTTGTAATTTCGTTCCTTAACTTTTTTTTAACAAAATACCCATTTAATTAAGACTCAAAATTTACGAAAGTTTTCTAATGAAATTTAAAATTAGTAACGCATCTAGAGAATATAGAAATGAATCGAAATTGGATCTTTTGTACCACAAGTACAAAATGTTTTTTCGAGATATGCGTGATTGGTAGGTCTGAACTTCCGCTCGGTAGTTTCCTTAGAAAGTAGGAAAGAAACGGTCTGAAGGGAAACGGACGGTTATTATTTCTGAGATCTTTATTACGACAATCGAGAGCCCACCCATAGGCCATTTCGGCCATAATTTTCTTCCGCGTCTTTCCCTACGGCTGCAACGATGTTTGAAAACCCATGTTTATTTCTCATTCTATCCCCCATCACATAAATTTTCTCATTTGTACATGTACGTATTTGTAAATACTGCGAGAAATCAGTGAACGAAAGAGAATCGAAATTCTGCAAAATGCATTCCATATAAAAAATTGCCAATTTATCTAAAATTCTTCGAATTTCATTATTTCTGTGTATACTTGGCAGTTTAATTTTTTACGAAAGTATCTTGGAATTTCCTAGAAACTCTATTATTTATATAAATTATTTCAGCGCCTTCGCTATTAAGTCTGTGAATTTTCCGTAATTTTATTTATGGTATATTTGTTATTAAGATAAAAGAATTATTATTTCTGAAAATTTCTACTTTTGTAAAAATAGTCTGTTAAGATTTTGCATTTCACCAATAATGCATTTCACCAATTTCTATTAAGTACATATAATTAAAAAATAAAAGAATTAGAAAGTTAAATCGATAATGTGAAATTTTCTAGTTTATATTTGTATTCTCTAAAACTAGTACTTGAAGTTAATTTATTTCTGTTCAACATTCTTTAATTGATGCCTAAGAAATAGATAGTCCCAATGATATCTTGAACAATATCTTCGTTATACTGTACTATAACGTTAGCTTAAAACGAGAAATTCTATCTTATTATCTGTCACATAGAGCTGTTACAAGTTTGACAGACTTGTATTCGAACGGTGGGTCGTTTACGTGGGCACTCGTTCAATTTGTCAGAAGCAGGAGAACCGCAAAGCGGATTCGGCGTCGCTTCCTGTCGCCTGCGCCGACCGCAACCGCTTCCCAAGAGCAATAAAGACCACAAATCCCGGTTTCTACGGAATTCCCGCTCTGGTTTCCGCGCCTTTCTGCCAATCCTGTTATTAAGGGACATCAAGGAAGATAGAGAACTCGCGTGGGTGGCCTGGGCGTCAGACATTGGAAATCATGCACGATCAAAGAATCGGTTAAGATACGCGCAAAATATATATAGTCTTTACAGAAAACAAGGTGTTTTCGCATCATTAAAAAAATTGCTCTTCGTTTCCTGGAGATGAAGAATTAGTAGAAAAATAATTAATAAATTTTACAACAAAATTTATCTGATTTACCCTATTATATTATACATGTATATGTTATTTCATCATATATCTGTTTTATTGTCAATCAAAATTAATAATAAATAATGAAATAAAAAATAAACACTTTTACATAATTTTAATTTCTTGCTCAGTTAATCATTTTCTACAAGAGAAAGTTTAATATAGGAAAATATTAATTGTAGAAAATAAATGCTAGAGAAAAAATTATAACGATAAAATTTTAAATTATTTTTATAATATATGATTTGTTATCGAAAAGAACTAAAAATTTTATAATTTATATCATAGATTTACAGTTTACCAATTTAAATCATTTAATGCTTATAACATTAGCACTCGCAGAGTTGACTAGTAATTTGTTCAAAATGCCATGTGTCACTTGTTACGTTAATTCGTTACGTAAATAATACTGCGGAGAGCGACGTGAAACACGCGGAAATGCTCGCTAATCGCTCTCATCCGGTAAAGTCATCGATCGACTACGCGTGCCAGTCAGTCACGTGTTACGAGTTACGTTGATTCGCGGAATTGAACGCCGGAATTAATTCGGTTTGCAAGTTGATAGCCGCGCGATAGAGATAGCGGGGACGGAAGAAGCGGGAGGGAAAGAGAACTTGGTATGGGCGATCGAGCAATCAGAAACGACGAAGAGAATCGAGAAGAGATTGTATGCGAGGCCGTAATTCATTCGAGACACAAATTCGGGACCGAAATGGAAATCGCGATTCAGATGATATCGCGTTTTACATTTGTTTGACATTTAATTGAGTCTTCCGTCGTGCGATCTGGCAATAATGACTCAGTATCAAATCTCTGCGTCGTTAACAAGGGGATATTTGAAATCTCCAACCAGAGATACAGCGACAAAGTGTAACAAAACTTATTGAACGTAATAACAAGTATTGCGAGAGATTCTGCGAGTTGTTTATTTATATGATTAAAGGTTAAATAAAAATTCTCAAATTCAATAAGAAATTAATCGAAGAATAATTTATGTTTTCAAAGTTAATTTATACTCGTTTATAAATCAACTACTATCGATATTAAAGCCGCCAGAAGAAATGCCAGAAGAAACTTTCTTCTTTATTCATCTTCTGGAGTATTTTATATACTCGCGTACAAAGTTTTAAGATTAGCCACCAATTTGAGAACTTGTGCATATAATATTACCCGACTTTCAACATCGCATCGCGAACCCACCTATTAACATCGCACCGAGCAACAAGGAACATTATCTTTTTCGTTTAACTTCAACCGTCTTCAAATTACGTTTATCGCACTCGCATTTGTATGAATAATGATATCTCCATTTACGAAGCCGGGCGCATCGGGCGAAGGAAGATGCAAATCAATGTATTACGCCCAACAACTGTTGGTGCGTTCTCCATCCAGCGCATTATGTACGATGCGTGCCGATATCGTCTTCCAGCCACGTTACGTACGGGAAATATCCCGGTTGCGAGTCTATCATGTACGCTTCGATCCCTATTACCTCTGGCACCAGAGCTACGCCCATCAATTTGCATTTCCATTCGCGGACGCGGTAACGTTATCGAGCCGGGGCGTCGGCGTCGTCGGCGGGCCCGGTGATCATCGTCGATCGAGCGGAATCGCATCTCGCGCCTCTAGAAACGTTTTGACCACAACACTGTTCTATCGGTTTGCTAAACGCCACGTCGTGACTTTTGATCGTCCATACGTGTATCGTGCGCGCTGTATATTGCGCGTGTACGGGTATGTCTGTATGCTGATACGCGACGGCAGGGTCGGGTTAGCTTCAAATATATTCGGACACGTGTTCGTTGTATTACTCTCTGCCTCTCTGTTACCGTTTCGCCCAGGCTTTCTGATCTGCAAGTGATATGTGTGGCAATATTTTGCATGTTGCTATTTTTTTTTTAAGTAGAGCCACATTTTTCACGAATCGATGCCGCGCGAAAATTATTTTATATTCGTGTCGATAGAATAAAATTATTATTGGTACACTGAAAAAAAATTCTGATTAAAAACGGACGAATCGGAAAATCTTGATTAAATATTGTGGTTATTATAACAGAATTCAATATTTTATAACTTATGATAACCAGAATATTTGATCATGCCTACAAAATTTTTCCGATTCGTCCGTTTTTAACCAGAATTTTTTTTTCAGTGTACAGTAATTATTTCAATTAGACTTGCACCGTAAAGAAAAAACGCTTCGCGCTAATTTTGCCTGGCGAGAGTTAACTTGGGCCAGAGTCCGACTCTTCAGCCGACCCTGCGGGGCAGCAGCATGTGCAGGTGTGCGGGCCGGGGCCCGATGAACGTCCGGGTGGGTGCGCACGAGTGCAAGAACGCGAGGAGAGTGTCGATCGTCGTGTTTCGTTGCTGCGGGTCGCGCCATCGGAGCCGGGGTAATAATCTTGCGCTTGCGGTTTCGCTCGGCGATCCGAATTGCTCTCTCGCGCGATGCCTGGGCACTGGCGCATGAGCTTGTTGGTTTAGGGATATTATCGATAATTTGACAATCGACCGCCGGGCATGACGCCCCTCTCGCCACCATTAACCGCCGTGTACTGCCATTACGGGCAACACTCGAGTGAGAGTTGTAGCTCTGTGCTCTGTGCTTCCAGCAGAGCCAGAAAATTGGAATGCAAATCAGCATGCGAAAGAGGTATCATCGGTCTCGGATATAAAGCTACCCTCGATCTATCCTCAATCCGTAAACGTTCGCGTTAGGTGAAACCGTAACATTTATCGCGGGAGGATGCTGGGTCGAGAGAACAATGTTACTATCTGTGTTTTCTACGCTGAAAAAAAATTCTGCTTGAAAACGGACGAATCAGAAAAATGTTGTAGGAATTGATCAAGTATTCTGGTTATTTTTTTTAATAGAAATTCTGGTTATTATAACTTATAAAGTATTGAGTTCTATTACAGTAACCAAAATTTCTATTATAGTAACCAGAATATTTAATCAATTCTACAAGATTTTTTTATTCGTCCGTTTTCAAGCAGAATTTTTTTTCAGTGAAGATAGAACACGTCAAACAATGAATACATAACGTAGCATAATTCGAAAATAAAAGAAAAAGCAATTATAAGTTTTTAGATATCAGGCTATTTATAGTAAAATACTTGTTAACGTTTCGAGATTTCTTGGCAAAAATCTTTATAGCATCTTTTTTGAACTTATAATATGAGATACAAAACTCATTATACGTGCTCTCACTTTAATACGTGAAATGAAACTACATACGAGTGCAATAATCTAGAAAAGGAATTATAAAATGTGTTACGTTTTTTGTATCTATCCCGATTTGTCGCGTGCATCCTTTTCCCCGTGTTTTCATCGCCTCGAGATCGCCAATTTTGCCGCGGTACAAATGGAAATCGATAAAAACGGAAAGATCGGCAGGAAGCAGCTGCGCAGCCGGTCGGGTTGTCGGACTTCTTCCTGTTAAACAAACAGGGAGCGAGCGTGGCCAGTTTCTTTGGGAAAAACCGCAGACTACTTCCCTTGACTCGTTAACGAGATCCTCGGTGCTCGATCATGCAAGCTCTCGCGCCAATTCCCCCGGCTTCGACTTCTTCCCCGAAACTCGACCGCAGGTTTCGCGCCGCGAGACCGCGAAGAAAAACGAATCTGGCGTAGCGAGCCGCAAAAACGAACGGAACAAACGCTTAAGAACACACAATGAGATACGAAAAATAAATCAAAATGCACGGCATCACATTTGCTTTGCATTAAAGGGGGAATCATTTTCGGATCGTTTGTCGTGCAAAAAATTAATAACCCGTTTGCGTTCAAGTAACATGTGGCGACTGCAACACTTAACCCATTATACATATTTTTACACCTAATCTTTTTATACTTTTTTATCAATTCCATAAATTCACGCTTTGATAAAGATTGTGTGTTCTTTTTATAAAAAAATCTTTAGTCAAAACTTTTTAAAAGAAAATTGTGTGCGTAAAACGGGTCGATAGTAAGTAATAAGTCAAATAAGTAATAAAAGATAATTAACAAACACGCGCGATAGAAAGATATTCTTCCAATTTTCTATATCATGTGTGGTAATTTAGTTATTTAGTTAGGCCTAGGAAAATAAAATATTGCGAGCCGTTATTTTGCCTAATTACACATTTGTTACGCATCAATTTAATTTGTTTAAGTACTCCTTCAAATTAAAGAGAAACTTGCTTTTATGTGTCGATCAATTTTCCAATTTAATTTTTATCTTGTACGAAACATCTTTGCAATGTCGAGAACGGCTGTGATTCTTAAACTGTCAGTCGTTATCACATTCGATGATAAGATTTCGTCGAAATCCTTCATCTTCCCGTATAGTATGTACATTTTCCAACGCAACTGGAGGATACTAAGTATGATGTGGTAGCGTACGGTTATGTCTTTCTTTTTCATGCGAGACCGCTACCTAGTCGACCGGAAGACGCAGGTTAAAATCTCCTTCCTTTCAATCTAGGCGGTGCAACCGGCAAGAAAGAAATCCAGGATATGCACTTAGGCGAGGCGGAAACGCGGCTTGTCTAATTTACGGAAACATTAAATCATCGAATGAAAGAACGCGATGAAGAGAAATGACTTTAAAGTGAGTAGATAAGCCCCTATAAAAGAAAACGCAGGGGATAGTTAACAGTAATATCAGTCGCAGTTATTGCTGTGAAATGAGTATGTTAACAGAGAATTTAAAAATTATGCATTTCCTAGCGTCGGGCAATGATAATCTATGGATTACTATGAAACGAGTGTGTTAACACAGAATTTAAGAATTACGTATTTCCTAGCATCGAGCAATGATAATTTATCTGTAATCTATCTGTATTGATACTTGCAAAACATTATTAAGATTCTAAATTAAAACAATATTTCTTATGTAAAATATAAAATAATAGGGGTAAACGGACCAGTGACTGACCGAATTGTCGAATTTGGAGAATTAAACATGAATTACTCAAAAAATATTTGTTTATAGCAGATTTTTCTATCATGTTTAGGGGTAATTGAGATTCAGTATTAATAC
>VBVR01000083.1:56518-72782 GCA_011638315.1 Tetramorium parvispinum
ATAAATCAATTATAAAATCTGTTATACGCAATAGTCCAGTAAATGACCGTATTTATCTATTTAATGATCAAGCAACAGTCAATAAATTAAGGATTGTGTACTACTTTTACTTAAAAATTATAAACTTGAAAAATGTTAATAAACCCTATGTATAAACATTTAATAACTCTTTAGTTTATAATCTGCATTTCATTTTACTGGTCATTTACAATTCCAAAAATTTCAAATAAAAAAATATAAACGAATTTCGATAAGTCTATTATCAAGCTCGCGTTTCGTTAGTCTTCTTTTTTGTTCAAGTAAGTTTTTTTTATTTTTAAATTTCGCAAGTCTTTTCTGTCAGTCTTTTATTTCTTTTCCGAGTAAAGATGCAGAAGAAAATACAGCAAGAATCCGGAAATTATCGAGACGTCGTCTCGTCGGCTTCGCGTCGAGACGTCGGCCGCGAAGATTAACCAATCAAACGGATGTTGCCACCGCACAATGGCCGGCTTAATGAGTGTTAGCCGGATCGCTTATCGATCGTCCGAGCCGATCGATGATCCCCTTTCTTCCGCCACTTTCCACGTCATTCCCGGGGCTCCTTTTGCCGCCCGATTTCTCTTCTCCTTTTTCATAGCCTCCGCGGCACAATGCCTTCGCCGCCTGGTAGCGGATACCCGGCCGATATCTATATCTTCGTCGGCCTCAGTCAGACCCCCCGAGAATTACAGTGGCCGAGGGAAAAAAGGGATTGGGGATCGATGATTGAGAAAGGAGAATAATGTTCCCGATGGCGCGTAACGAGTCCGGAGAGCGATCGCGATGGATCCTCCGCGACATCAAAGACGTTCTTCAGACCGGAGTACAGAGCGGATCGACATGTAATGAAGTGTAAAGACAGGGCCAATATGCGATGCAACATTATCAATGCATAATAAGATAACGAACGCAAAAAGCGATCACAAGGATCGAAGATTCTATCGGAGCTGTATCAACCCTTGTTCTGTAATAAACATTTCATCTACTCAACTACGCAACTTTGTAATGCACATGCTCTATCATCAGTAAGTTTTAGAACTACAGGAATCATAAACGAAATTCTATTTAAGGCTCTTTGAAGTTGACATCTATTCTCAAGATGAAATTTGTTTAATTTTTATTTTTAATTTCTTTTTGCAAAGCGGAGAAAAAATAATTATTTATGGATAAATGTGGATAAATAATGGACAATCGAAATCCATATATAATTAAAAAAAAAAACGCACTTAGGAGTGCTGATGATGAAATTTTACTTCTAATTTTTTTACAGGGACAAAAAATGATTATTTATGGACAAACGTGGACAATCAAATGCCACATTAATTTTGTAAAAAAATCGGAACGTCAACTTCACAGACTTCTATTTAATTATTCTGCACATTTTACAGCCACGCGATTTTACTTATGCGGTACCATTTACTGGTACCGTTTGCTAAAAATCATAATTTTCTAAGAAACAAATAGTTACAAGCCTCATTAACCGAACACGAACCGAACCCCTCGGGGTCGACAAACTTCTATGGCCTGTTCATGTATTTCTAAATTATGATCTTACCCGCGGTATTATAATAACGCGAATTGAAAGGGGGCGAGGTTTTCGTATGAGTCAGGTACCGAGCGCGGTATACTCGCGCATAAAAAGCCACATTTAATTAAGCACTCATAAAGGTCAGCGGGTGTCGGCGAGCACATACTATACGTGGCCGGAGGTCCTTGAATTAACTCTTACACCTTGAGAGCGCGATCGATTCTCGATCGACGACGGTTCCGGGCCCAACTATCCCTTCTTCCCAATCGAGTCCACGATCCTTTCGATCTCATCCGATGATTCGGCGTAATAGGGTAGCGCCGTAGGGGGCGTAGCCACGGCTAATGACATCATCGTGACGCAATCGTTTCCCTTAACGATTGTCGTGCATCGAGAGAACAGAGAGCGGCGGCGGCGGCGAGACAACACCGTGATAAACGAGATTACAATGGACGAGCGACGCGTCCGTGACCGCCGGTTACTGGTCGTGATCCCTCGGCCGATCGCCGACGGCGATCGATATCCGTGAGATCCCTTGGATCTCGAAATAACGCAGAATTCTAAGGTTCAAATGGTCAATTGTGCCACCGTTTAATCTATGAAATAATTACATCTCCCGCCCGTAAGACAAAAAACTAGAATGAGGGAAGAGGGATACGGTGGTTGTGAACCGAAGTTGAAAGACCAAGTTTTCCTCGGTTCACAATTATGGTAAGGGTCGACGCACTGCAACCTCATCAGGCGCGATGACCGCTTTTATCTCCGTAAACGACACGCATCTGTGTCTTATCACGGTCTTTTACCGCGTGTAATTTAGCAAATGTGCAGTATTTTTGAAACAAGTAACAGTTAATTATGTCCTGTATCGGGAGACGATGATGTAATTTCCTGTAATGTAATTTTCGTTCTATATCACTAACGGCATCTCAATAAGTATCGTCGTATAAGATAATCAAGAGTAAAACTAGATGAATTTTTAACCTCAAGAAAAACGTTTTTTTATGGCCTATTTGCTTTGCTATATATAATAATACTAGTGGTGGTGGACGCCGTACGGATAATTAAGCTATCTGAGCAAATTATCACAGAACATAACGAGTAAGATGTGAAAATTATTTGCTAATTTTTTGTTATTCTTAGCTTCAGTTTTTAAAAAGTTACGAGAGGCTCGATGGCCCAATATTAAGTATTTTTTTAAAAAGTGAAGTAAAAAAATTATTTTTAAAAGCAAAAATAGCAAAAAATTAACAAATAATTTTCATGTCTTTTTGGTTACTCTCGCAATACAAAGTGGGCCAAGTGAGAAAACCAATCAGCATCGCGGAAAAGAGGCAATAATATTTCGAGACTTTCGAATATCGATTTAACACGCCTCTTTTAAGAGTGGATTTAAGAGCGTATGCGAATAAAAACAATTTTAGAATTTGTTAAAATCAACATTAATAGCTTCATTAATAACCTTTTCGTTTTCTCATTTACGTAATAAATAATCAATAAGCGAGAGTGTAAATAATATTTACACAAATAATTCTGCATCAGGAGCTAATAATTCGTACAAAATATTGAAATAAGCGACCTCTCGCCTTTCTCTATCGATCTAACGTAATATTAATTTAAACGCAGGCTCTCGAAGTCTGCTTCGTTAAATACAATAATTTCCCGATAAGAGCACGAAATTAAGAAGCGCCTCGCGCGCGGGATGAAGAAATTACGTAAATCCGGAGCGCCGCGCGCGTCGGGGAGAAAGCGTCGCTCGTTGCGCCGGATGAAAAGCGATCGGTGAAATTACCGCTCCGGCATGCGCCACCCGCCTTAATTTACATGTTTACCGGCGGCGTGCGGCACCGATAATTTATTATTTACAATGAGCGATTGAGAGATAGCCGCGAGTGCTATGGCAGTCTCTGCGGAGCGGGTTAGAAAATCGCGCGGGCGGGATCGAAAGTAGCGCGGGAATAATTATGTGTAGCCGCGGTTTAAGCGTATGTAATTTCGAGAGTCGGTAGCCGCAATCGATCATCGAGATCAGATACAGACGGGCCCCGGAGGATAAGCGACGGGGCCCCCGCGGGCGCGGCGTGGCGAGGGGCCGGAGGAGGACCCCGAAGATAAGCTCGCGGCATGGGGTAGTCGTAATTATCGAGACACGGACGGTCGATGATCCTTTCGGAGCTACTTATTTCGCCACATCATCGATATCTCGTGCGCTCGTACGCGTCTAATCGCCGATCGGTCGTGCGCGTTTAACGTTACACGGCGTAACGACGAGCACTGTCAGCGCTGAAACACCCGGGCGAGGTACGATCTGTACATACATACCGGACCAACTACAATGATTACCAATTAAAAGCCCCGGCTACCAGACGGTGGAGCGCGAGAGATAAGTAAAAGCGGGATCGCCTCTCGTAATTATCGCTCACCGCGCGGGAATATGTGGCGTCGAAGAAGGCGAGGAACGCGCGGGATTCACTCCGAAATCTCCGGATCGCGGATAAAAAGCCGAGGGGAAAAAAAGCCCTCCACCCGGGAGAACTTACGAGGCCTACGTGTACATTGTACGGCACGAGAACGAATTCCCGCTAACTGGATTTTCTGCGATAAATCAGTTTAACCAAGTGCGCGTTCGCCGGGCCGAGGCGTGGCTAATGAAGCATCCGCGAGCGAGCGGGACGTGTCGATGATCGGCAGTTTCGACGGCCCGAGTTTCTCACCGAGGCCTCTGCCTCCCTCCGGCCTCCCTTCACCACCGACCAAGCCTCCCTGCGCCGCGTTAACGGATCCACACGAACGTGGCAGGCTCGTTTATAATCCTCTCTACCTCTCTCTCTCTCTCTCACACGATGAAAATAAAATCGCGATGCGGCCCGCGTCCGTATCGTTTATCAATCGGTACGGCCGCGCCGTCGGGCCCCGTCGCTCGTTACCGCCGAGGAATTTCAGTACTTAAGCCAACGCTCGCCAATTTAACACATTGTCGATCTACCCGATTTCAATCTTTCTGAGAACCAGGGATGCGAGCGCGCGCAGAGACGTTGCGTCTCTCTCTCTCTCTCTCTCTCCCTTCGCTCCGGATGAGGGAATGATGTAACGGACAGTCCGCTACGTGCGATGAATACCTGTAATTTTTACATCGAGCTACTTATCATCGGGATTTATATGTATCGGATTACCGCGTGCCGGTCCGGAGAAAGTGCAACGTTTACAGATCATTAAGACTGTTTAATGAAATGTCTATCATGGAGATGAATAAAACTGCCTCGCTTCTCGGTCGGATTGTCTGCTAATCGCGGCTACGTAAGGTACGCGTCTAGACTCCCGGTGCCTCCAGCTTCTTATTTCGGCTCCACCTTTCCTCGCACCCTTAAGGTACCTTGCATAAATTTATATAAACCGCTTGTGCTATTTCCATTCAATGAAACGAGCATACGTTTGTATACCATTACGAAGTATTCAATTTGTATCGTATTATCTGTCAACAGGTTCTACAGTGAATTAAAAATCGTGATTCTTCCTAAACGAAAATGACAGCAAATTATTTCGAGAGCTGGAATAGACCGCAAGGCGTTTCCTCGCCGTTGACTTGCGATGGATCTCGTTTCAAACAAGAATCTAATTTGAGACGAATTACTAAGATATCTGATATCGCCAACTGATATTGAAAAGTGGTATGACAAATAACGTTATAGATAATTCGCACACTATAGTTAACTTGTTTCGTAAAATAATTTAAACATTACTGGCCAGCTCAGCGATTACGCGAACGTATCTTATTTCTAACTGGTCTCTAACTGGTCTATCCGCGGAACGAATATAACGCAGGTACGTCGCAGGCTTGCAAATCATCCCCTTTGTCCCGTACCGCGTCACCGCTGTCTGCCCTAATCTCCTTCTTTACGAGCATTCTTATCATCGCGTCTAATATGGTTACCCACGATCGCTATCACTCATAAAATCGCGAGAACCACCTCGTTCCGTCCAAGTTGCCATTTTAAGCATCGTGTGTTCCACCCTTCTCACCCTGCATCCCCCTCTCGCGCAATCGCGCATTGATACTCGTGGAATCGCATCTCTCTGCTTCTCCGTAGGCTTTCGCCCTTTCTGCCTCTCTCTCTCTCTCTCTCTCTCTCTCCTTTTCCGCTTCTCGGGTCGACTTCTCTTCTCATCTTCCGCGACAGAGAAGCAAAGAGAACGCGAAACCGTTTTGGATTGGCGCTTTTGCCGGACTCTTCCATTGGCGGGCGTTCCGTGTTCGAGGCGGATCGAGCGGCGAGGGCGGACCCCGGCTCGAGCGGAGAAGCCGGACAACCGTGCCGTCTCCACCAAGACGGCAAACAGCCGCGCGCACCATTCGAAAGTCCTCTCGGTGGGGAAGGGAATCGCCTCTCTCGCAGCTCTTCCGTCTCGGCCGGTGGAAACGGCCCCACACACCGGTTCGCGCAGCCGCGGCGTACGCCTCTCGCTCGTACCCGGTCTGAGAAACGACAGCGCGACGCGGCGTGAACGTACGCGACCGCGCGATTTTTCTTATTTCTCTCCCCCGGCCTATCTCTCCCTCTCCCCCTGCACTCTCATCCTTTCTCCCTCTCCCGGCCCTTGCTCGTTTCGGTGCGCGTACAGGGTACGGGTCCGCGCGAATTCTCGCTCGGGGAGCGGGCAGGTATACGGGGGGGACCGTACGGCGACGCGGGTGATCCCTCGTTAAACGGACGTGAGGAGCGGATAAGGTGCGAGAGGTGTCAGGGGTATCCCGCGGGAGCAGACCCGCAGCCGAAAGGCGGAGTTTTGAAGGAGAACAAGGGGACATCACTCGAAGTAAACCTGTCGACGCACCAAGGTTAGTTCCCCCGAGATGCTCAGGGTACATGAGACGAAACGAGAATAATTTACGTGCTGGTCAGAGTGAGTTCTTTTTACGAAAAATATGATCGAATATAACGTGCGCGTTTGATTAATCGCTTTGAAATGTTTCTCTTCACTTTGCTTCGCTTCTGACGTTTCTTACGTAAATCTTTTTGATCCAGTAGAGTAAGTGACATGTTCCTTGATACGAAATGTATTTGACTCTAATGCTCTAGTATTACTTTTCTGCCTCGTTGCTTGATATATCAAAATTAGTTTTCACTGGTATGAATGTTTTATGCAATAAGAAACGAAAACGGATCATCAAAGGTTGTTTCCTCGGAGTGTAAAATGTTTCTTTCATAAGCGGAGTATTATAAGAATTTGACGATATACGTTTCCTAACTTTTACAATCTTTTATCTCTGTAAATGTCATAATTCACGTCGATATTTGATACCAACTATTTTGGAATAAAAATGACTTTAGATAATTGTAATTCTAACATACATACAACTCGTGAGATTCAATTTAATTTTCAACGTAAAGCCTCGCGCATTTCACGTAGACGTAAGAAACAGAATTCTCCTTTCACACGTAATTATCTGCACTTTGCATAATTGAAAGGCAATGGACAAATACGTCTTTTACGTACTTCCAACTTTCTCCTTTTTATGAGTCATCCGGTAAGGAAAAGTTACGTTAGAGATAAAAGACCGTTAGGCATTGCCCAAATGCCTTAAAAATATTTCTTTTCATTCCCTAAAAGTAAAGAGGCTTTTTGAAAATGTGAAAATGTGAAAAGAATCTTTTCAGGACAGTAGAGTATAATAGCAGGATAGAGAACAGAGAGTGGAAATGAGAAAGAGAGAGAGAGAGAGAGAGAGAGAGAGAGAGAGAATATCCTTCACACAATACGGTATACTTTCTTCGTTTCCCGCGAATTAACAGAGCGTATAGCGGCCTCAGCCAGCGGTCATCGCAATCGGAATAGACTTATCGTCATGCAGCCGATTACCAATGCTAAACATTGTTGAAGGGGTTAAACGACTTTGACCATGCGTAAGCGATTCGATCGCTACGCGTTTGTGCGTGCGTGACGCGTCAGCGTTGATGAACGACCCGATCCCAGAGAGATACCCTATTACGTCTCTATAAAGGCGAAGGCCTGGAAGGCGGCGTGAAAGAAGCGGGGCGACGTTGACGTTATTACATAGTTACGTACGGGATCGAGCGTCGGAAGTTTTCATCGATAAAAACTCGATTAATCACCGCGTACTCGGCGACAAACGCCTCGCCTCGACCGAGAGAGCCGAGGCGAGCCCCCTTCGGCTCGGCTCTCTCGAGAGCGAGGCAAGAGAAACAAAGAGAGGTCGAGGGAACCACTTTGTTGCGCGGATCGAAGCAACAATGCGACGACGAGAGCCTGACGTTCAACGTCCCGCTGATTTACGATCCGACTGCGCGATTATTCGGGATTTCTTGCCCGCAATAAACGTCCGTCATGTCGCGGCGGCGGCAGCGGGTTTAATTTGACTGCGTTTATAACAAGGTATCGCGCGTAATGGAGCACTAGCCCGCCGACAGGCTCCATTACAATCAGGACTTTCCTTCCGGGCCTGAGGGCAGGCTCGCCGCCTTAATTGGATTTTATTTGCTTAACCCTCGCTCTCTCTCGCGCGCGCGCGCGAGCGCGGCTCGCAGACGTCCCCGTCGTCGTTGTCGACGACGACGGCGCGGTGGTGCTGTCGGACTGAACGACTACGACTTACCGTCGTAGCCTCCAGGGAGAATCTCTCTCTCTCTCTCTCTCTTACGCTTTCTCTTCCCCGACAACTTCTCATTTGCATATAAATAATCATAATGACCCAGCTGACACAGTCGGCAGAATGTCAGAATAATAGCGTTATAATAGCGCGATCGAGTGAGGCGGTTGAATCGGTCCGCGAGCGATTAAACTCAATTTTCATGAACGCGTGCTTGATTAGAAATATGTTTGATATGAAAGTTACCGCTGCTTCCCAGGGCTTATGAAAACGTACAAATACATGACTGATGATGACAAATGGCTTAAAGGGCCTTTCTGGGTGGGCTAGACGTAAAGAAATCGCATCAGGCATTAGTTGTATCTTATGCCATTACGTCACCGACTCTGATTTAATCATTCAACTGCATTCCTCCAGCCCCGGAGGAACGGAGGGTAACCTTGAGGGTAACGTTCTTATGTCTTGCATAAAGAACAATTGCCAAGCCTATAATTCCGCGTTCAATTTTTCGTCATTATCAGAAAGCGACGAGAGTAATTCAGTAGCTGTAATTGAGAGTGCGGCAGTGCGCCCGATCGCGCATCTCTGCAGTTACACACTCGTTTCCCGGAATCCGAGCCTTCGTCAGAAATAAATTTTCCGCGAGGTGCATCCCACGTCAGCGTTCGGCGTTCGACGTTTCATTACGAGGGAGTAATTAGAGAATTGTGCCGAACGCCGCGCGCGGAACGCGCTGCTTGCCGCGACTTAATTAATTTCGCGGGAGAAATGAGGAACAATTTGCGATTATGCTGCACGCCGCGCGTACGTGATGTTTAATCACGTACGGATAATTAAACAATTATTCGTAACCTTAGATGGTAATCGGCGCAACTTAATTACGCATGAGGAGGCGGTATATCGCGCCGCGCGTATGCTATACGGCTATACGAGATCATGCCATGCGAATACAAGATGTAATCGAGAGGAAATAATCACAAAATTACCTTCCGCAACAGTGAATTTAGGACGGGCATTCAATACCGGCGTAATTGCTTTTGTACAAGTAATTCTTTGGATCCCGTCCGCAATGCCGTATTCGTATCTCGGGCTGCTTTGCAATTTAGATGCATATTATTTGTTAAAGAACTACGCCAACATAATAAGACCGATTAGATCTCAAACTGCATTTCTTCGGCTGTGTGTAAAGATATCTGATATTTGTATTTTTAATACAGCACGTGGGGAGCAGACATGCGAACATGATAGATATATTGGGAGCCCCTCATTATTTAACAAACATTTACACGCAAACTTTTAGTATTTTGCAACCTATTTAGTGTCTATCATTTTTCATTCGCGAAATGATTTCAAAATACATTGTAATTTGGACAAGCTCTGCATTTCTTATTTCACTGTTTTCCACGAAGTAATGAAAGTAATTTAATTAACGGTTTATCCGCTATTGAGAGGGTGCCAATTATTTCCTCCCGATGCAGCATTTAATTGAAAAAATCTACACGAGTAAGCGCATGCGAGTCGCTTAGTTACTCACGAAGAATCGCAACAAAGCTGCCGACGGCAGTCAATCTGCGAGCTAACTCATCTTTTACCGTCGGCAACAGAGTAGAAAATTGCGGAACCATATAAGTAACGATGTAAATAACGATATAATCACGTGTAGCCAGTAGTATCATTTTTCTGACGGTACATTCGTCGATTCTACAACAAAGCCTAAGCCGCGAGTACAACATAACAGTAGCTGCAGATGATAAAAGATAAAATGCAATTATAACAGGAAAAGAACAACTGCAAAAGCACCGGGGAAGTAAACTAGATTCCGCTAATAAATCTCAACCCTCGCGACGTTACTTTCGTTCTTAACACGTTATCGCTCTTACATGTTTCCCCCGTTTCGCCGTCCCCTCCGACGCGTTGCAGGAAAAGCAGCGTATTAGTTGCGATGGTAAAGTAATCGCGCGTCTTGCACGGTTAACTTACGTTCGCCTTGATGACTCCTCGTCGCGCTGCAAATCACCGGCTAACGACAGTAAGCGCGGTAATTGCGCGGACGAGTCGTGTTCCTCTACGACAAATAGGATCGACGTAGAGACGCGCGCTAGGTGCGGAAGGAGGAAGGGACGAGGCGGGGACGACAATCTTAATTGCAACTCAATAAGCGCTAATGATAGCGAGCGCCAATTACTCGGACAGATGTCAGAGAGGCCAGACGATAAAGCGAACACGGGAACGCTCTCTTTTTCGCCGTAGGAAAAATCCAATTGCGATCATCGGGCGATGTAAATTTTACGGACTATGATTCCGTCGGTTGTGTACTGACCTTCCTAATTCTCGAATAACGAGACGTTTAACTGAACTGAAACTATTCTTTCAAAACATTTCGATACGCAAACGGTCTTCACAATAATAATACACGCATGCGGACGAAATTTTTTTGACAAAATTAGTTCTCATCAATCCTTTAATTAATAATTATTATTTTTATACTGCACGTTTAAAGTGGAAGCAGAGATAATTCCCCCCTGATTCTTTCCTTTTCGAAAACTAAAAAAAAGAGACTCATCTCGGGAGATACAAACGCGCGATGTTTCGTGGAGCTAGAACTTCCGCGCAAGGATTAACATTGCAAATAAGAGGACCGATAAAGTCGGTAGCGGCGGAGAGTGGTCCACCGTCGGGAGAAAGACCGAGAGGAATAATTGGGCTGTGGCTTTTTTCGCGGGATCCTCGCCCTTCGGTGAGATTATGAGTAATGCGTTCTCCGCCACGTCCTTCGCGCCGGAGTCGTGCCTTCTTTCTTCCTCTCTTCGCCTCATCCTCGTTTGCCGCTCGTTCCTTCCCGCACGCTGATAGAGAGACCGGCTCTCTCTCTCCGCTCTCGATCGTCCCATTAGCGTAATGGCTTTCGCGGTATAGTCTTTGCATTTAACCCGCCCGAATTTCGTCTCTCGTTACAAAGCGCCAGGGACATGAGATTTTTTTCGCTCACTCTTATTTGTACGAATCGCGTCCAACTGTTTGTTATTTCGTTACTTTGTCTCGCATGTCTCGTACTTTCTTGCGTTACTCAACACTTGCTTTATATATCCCTTGTATGTCTTATGGAAATAAACATTATTCAATTCAACTAATTTTCTTTGAAAATCAATTGCACAATTTCTCAATAAACTCTTCCACTTTTTCCAGAATTCATTATATAAAAATTTAATTAAGTGTGAGCTCAAAAAATTTCCAGCTCGCACAAAAAGAATTACTCAATCGCAATTTTGGTCAATACGAATGAAAATTTCCGCCTTTCTAGCACAAGTAGAAAGCAATTATACGATTTGATCTCGAATTTCAGTACATTGCGTGTCCTCGCATATTTCTATGCGATGAGATCAGAATGAGTTCCGCTGTTTAGAACACGATCGAAACAGTGCGCAGCAATTTCGAGCAAATCTCATCTAAATTGGTTTTTAATTGAGATAATTAACGCGCCGAACACATGTTGCTGACATAACGAGCATATTACAATAAGAATGATTGCACAATACGTGTGACGTAATGCCATCACATCACGCTTTAGCCTCTAATATTAATCTTCTTGTCTCATCGCAATATATGTATGTTGAAGTCTTATAATAAAAGACTTTGTTAGGTAATACATAATTGGAAAATAAAAATGTAAGCTTCTTACATAAGAAATTAATAAGAACTGCTAATAGAAGAATAGAATCGAAGAGCTAAACATATTTTTCAAATGAAAAATGATATTTAAAATTACATTCGCATTTTCTTTTGAGAAGTTTTGTTCAAATAAAATCTACTAGATTTTTGTCATAAAAAACGACGAATGTTTCACAGAGCGTAATATTCATTCAATTACCTCGGCATTCATCTGATTATCTCAACAATTTTCTCTGAAACACTGTGTTTGAAAGGAAAAAGATTACCTCATTATAGAGTATATACTGTGAGAAAGTCAAGTTACAGCTACTGTAAGAGAATTGAAAGAAAATATACATAAAATAATAAAAAATTCATACATTTTTTTTCCCTCGAGAAAACGCAATGCGTACATGAAACGAAACGATTGAATTCTCTCCTTCTCGTTCGAAAGTCGAGAGAGTCTCGGTGCGAAAGCTTGCGCTACTTCTACGAATGACTGTACCGCTTAGCCGTAGTGCTTGGTATAAGTTCTGATAGGGAGGGCAGGTTTTAATAAGAAAAGGATTGAGAGCTTGGCCGTGCCTGCACTACCACGAACCGGTGGGCTCTGTCCTTCTCGCAGGACGCCGAGATAGCAACAATAAATAACTTGTCTCCGCGCCGGCTAAAAGCATCCTACCGATCCTCCTGGTGACCGCCGCCGCGTCGCGTTGCTTTAAACCGACGACAGTGAACTCTCGATGCCATTCGGATGCCAATGCGCTTCGACCATGAGGGATGCAACCCTATGCTTAGAAGAGTAGCAAAAAATTTAACTCTGTCTTCTAGCGCATTAATAACTTTTTTTTTTTAAAGAAGCATATAATTATTTTTAACACATTTTTAATATTTTCGAAATAATTTTACGATTATTAAATTCATTATGTTAATATTATTAATAAAACTTTTCATAATTGCAAAATTTTAATTGCAGTATTTTTCTCACTCGTAAGATTCATAATAAGATGACTAAAGAGAACTTTTTTTTCTCCGATATAAGCAAGTTTTTCTACATATTGAATAAGCTATTAGCACAGAGGCAAAGTTTTCGCAAAGCATTTCAGAACATTTCGTAAAGTGTTTTATTCGCGAAACTGTCTTTTAGGTATACTTAATTAAATACTGAAAATAGATAGCAAATATGCTCACTGCCGTCACTTTTAGGATATTACTACATTCTTTACAGTTCCTTATCAAACGTTCACATCTCATCCGCAGCATGACGTCGAACACGCGTGGTCGGATCGTTCGCGCACGTCGACCTCGACTTTGATATTTTCACCGTCGCGGGAGAGATATTCCCGTGGCCTTGATCGGTACGTTACGCTCGGTAATTTTAATAATTCACATCCTTCGCGATTGTCCCCGTCGTCGCGAGCTTTGGCACGACACGATTTAGGGAAGTACTTCCTCGCGCGAGACTCGACATCAGCGATACATCTCGATATCGAGCGAAAGTTTCCCTTCGGCCAATAGATTCCCATAGATGAACGTAGATACAGTGTGATCCTCGTGATTGCATTCAATCACGCATGTACAAGATATATTATGAATAATAATTTCATTCAAATGGCAATGCATCAACTATTATCGACTCTCGAGCGTTTTCCTACATGAAAGAACGGTCGTTCCCTCGATGAATTTGGGATTCACACGCTCGCTCGCTACTTTATCCGCCTGTTATTAAGCGGACATTCGCGTTAGATTTCTTCCGCCGCGCGCCGCCGCGGTATTCTCCGTGCGGTCGCCGCGTGTGTAATTACGAGACCGCGCATTATCGTCACTCGTAATCGCAGGGGATAAGCGGTAATGGCGATTATGAGCGGACCCGGTATTGACGAGACGCGCATCGCAGTCGATTCCCGCGGGCCCGCCGCGCTCGTCCTCCTCGCGCGCAATCCGCATCGCAATTTCTACATCTCGCGGCGGTATACGTTACTGTTTCACGATCTGCGAAGGCCCGCTACAGCTACGTGCTAACACGCGTCGGTGTAAGGTGCGCATTATCGGCTGGAACCGAGCGGAAATCGCACCGCGCCCCGCTTTCTCCCGCCGCGTCCATCGTCCAGCGAATATCGGAGGAAATTGTTACCGCAGGTAAAGGGGAGAGAGAAAAAAAACGAGGTGAAGTTTAGTTCTCTTCGTGTGATTCCGCGCATGTGGGTTGGAACTTGAGCACGATATTGCATACTGCTGCGCGCAATAAGTAGCTGCGGATCCGGATAAATAGCTTTTTTACTGTTTTAGATCGCGCCTGATAGTCCTATATCAAGATTCTCGTCAAGATTGTTGTTTTTCACATACAGACTCTTTGATTCGCACATGTCAGGCGAAAGAAAAAGTGCCCGATAAAATCTGATAATTGATATAAATTAAAGGAAGGAAGTAAACCGTCGAGGAATATAGGTTAATTTTTCTCTCATGAAGATAAATTATGACTGAATTGTTATCGATTTCTCATTATTACTTACGATTCTGATTTTTTTAAATATTTTTTTCTCGCAGAATTAACAGTGAGACACAAAAGATACAAAAGTAATTATTTAGCGTGACAATAAAAATTAATAATATTTGATTTAGAATGCAAGTATATAAAATTGATGGAAATATTTGTGCCTAATGCCTAACGATATCGTTTATCTTATATTAAGACGTTTATCTTATATTGAGAAAATCTTATATGACGATGCACACATCAAATTATGGGCGATAATTAATTGGATAAGGAAACGCACATCGCGCGCATCTAGCGCATTCATAGCGCAATCACGGACGCGTTATCTCAAGCGTTTTGCTCGTGGTTAATCTACCGTTTCCGTCATTTCGAAATCTCGTTCTCTCCGGAATCGCTCGATCGTGTCGCGACTCTCTCACGCCATACGCAATTATTTGTGGTCTCGCAAAAACGGCCGTTGCAAATCTCTTTAATTATCCGCAGGGCTGCTCTTTCCAGGACTTAATGACGGCAACGATCGCGGGATCAAAAAGAACGATTCGCGCGTACGAAAAATTGTATCCGCGGAAAAACGCCGCGACATATCGATTTGTCAAGGCAATGCCAACATAACGGATAATCTGTATTTTTTCACTATTTTATTATAAACCGTGTTACACGCGATTAAAATAAACGCGAAGGATATACGCTGGCTGAGTAAACTGAATCATAATGAGACGAATTCCCTCCACGTGTATTAAATCAAAACCTACGCTCACTTTTGTATCTCAATTTTATTCTAGTGATATTTTTCTCATTAAATTATATTAATAAATTACATTATATTTCGTTTATAGAGAATTTATTATTGCGAATAACTGTCCTCACCATCTAGAAAACCTGTGCAATTATTGAGACATAAGAGTTCAATTCTTACAAAAAGAAAAAAAAATTCAACGCAATCCGTGAAGGAGAAAGCGGCGCGGGGAGCGAGCGAGGGGAGGCTCGAAATAAAAGAATCTGACGAGGGTTGTAAAATTTTTACAGCCTCGACGTCCGCCCTGTTATTTGCGTGGGTGATACTTGGACTCGCCGCTCGAGAGAGTCTTTGTTTCCTTTGGGGTTTGTCCTCCTCCTGTTCGCTGACGCGGAGGTATTCCCGTTAACTACGGGCTATCGATAACTGCCACTTATCCAACAGCATCACTTCCGGTTACGAACTACCGTTTACGAGTTTACGGCCCAACGCTCGCGTTTCGAGCCCTCTTTGTTCGTGAATGGGCGCGTCGGATTGGGAATTGACCTAACCGCGTTCTAACCGCGCAGATTCCCCCGGGGGATCCACTTTCGCGATAGTTTAGCGAACGAGCTAGTTGATAGCGAGTGCGATCGTCGGCAAACAAATGAAAATGAATGATCTATTTTTAATAAATGATGTAATTTCGTTTATATTTATATTCCTAACGTAACGCAATAACAAGACGCAAATACATTCTCCCATTGGATTTTGTTTCTAATATTTTTATCACCTGATCACTTATTTCAAATTGAATTATGCATACTGCATGTTTATCGTAATATAATATACAAATGTACGACTTTATTTAACATTTAAATGGACGCTAAGATTGCATATCGCTGTAAAACCGGTGATAATATGCATTTTAGAATTAATCTAAATGTTAAAAGCGCTGGAAAGTTATATAAGATTCTTGAAAATAGATCCTAAGAATAGATTTAAAAATTATGTAGCGTTTAAATAAAAAATATACACGCGCATTCGAACGAGTAATCGTAACTTTAAATACGTACAACTTTATTTACTCCTATACTTAATATGATGATAATTATGATGCTGTTCTGTTGTACCGACGGAATACCGTTAATTTTCGGACAATTAATCTTTTAATTGCCTTTACAGACTGGAAAATCCTTTTCCAGAAATAAAGTATAAACAATGACGGAGTGCGAACGTGAACAATATCAT
>VBVR01000084.1:0-81323 GCA_011638315.1 Tetramorium parvispinum
CTATAAAATATTGAAGAGGTACGATTTAGGAGACCGATACGCATTCAGCAACTCTCCCCTATATCTTATCTAAACATTTTCATTCTTACAAATTTACAAATTCATACATTTGCATACGCCCATTTCTGTCCTGTTTTTTTTTGTCCACTTCTATACACATTGAATTTTTATTACATATTATTACAGTTTAATTAGACAATTTTCTATGCTATTTTATTAATATGAGATAGAATCCAATTATTTCTTACGCCATGATCCGAAACCGAAATGGAAGCCATTAGATTCGAATGAGGAGTACAACCTTCGCAACTTAAAAGCCACCAATACTTTGCACGAAGTGGAATACTCGAATTTTATCCGTCGATAACCTGATGCGAGCGTATCAAGTTTTACCGCATAGCTTCTGAGATCCGTTGATCAAGCGAGTTGCATTTATCTTTTTTATCTCGTTCTTTCATAGCCTGAAAAAAAAAAGAATTACTGAGCCTAATACAGTTTAAGAATTCAAATAATTTGTACAGTGCATAAATGTAAGCATTATATTTAATTTAAATCTATAATTAGAGTGTTAAATTTTACATTTAATTCAATTTAAGTAGCGAATTATCTTTTTATTAATAACACAATTAATTTTACAATTTTACAATTACACAAATAATTACACAATTTATTACTTATCGTTCAATCTCGATAGCCGAATGTAAAGCTGTCAAATTGTGTTAGATATTATTTTGATATTGCTGATATTCTTGAATATGAACCAATTATGATGCATAAATTTTGAATACATTTAGAATTTATATAAATATTAAAATGTCCGTAAACATCTGTACGTAGTGCGTATGAAAGAACTTTAACTATCTTCTAGTTCTAACTAGCTTTTGGGCTCTCTAATTTCTCACGGATTAATTTCGTGTAAGTTGAGAGTTTTGAGCTAAATTTGATCTCACTATCGAGAGCTTCCAAGGGGTTTTATTACAACTCTTCTTGCTATAAGTACATTCGACGTGGAAATTACTCGTCATTATCCGCACTTTTATCGTCTTTCCATGTCCTCGTAAAACGTCTCGTTAAACGATTACTTCGTTCCAGCGTCGTGCGGTGTGCGTTTAGAAAGTACATAAGGGACAACATGATTTTTTCTTACGCATTTTATCCACGTGATTTAGAGCTTTAACTTCACACAATGTTACTTACCACCGTTTATTCTTACCCGATTCGTGAGTCCTTTTGTATCAAATATTATCGAGCTAATGAGGTAGAAGTGCGCTTTTCTCTCCTCACGATCGGTATTGATCCAATTCATTCACCGGCGTGTGATAAGCGAGGATGCAGCCTGCTCCTCGCTTATCTCGTCATCTGTTTTTATCGTGTCGCTGATTCGCCACGTTACCGCATTCCTCTCTCCTCTCAACCTCTCTGCCCCAATGTCATTATCCCTCTCCACCCCTTCTCGCTTCTTCGTTACACTAGTCCGCTTATAGGAAACTACTTCGTGCCACGTAAGAGCATTTGCCCTCGAAAGCGATCTTTCCCATAAATCCTCTCTCATCTTATCCATCCTGCTCGAGGGAAGATGATGCGAGTAGTGAAGACGTGTAAATCCGCAATTAGGTCGCTATGCATATAATAATTGAACGATTGTTTATAAAGATACATGCTGCGGTAGAACGGATGATGTTGATGATGAACGAGAGTAGAAATGATATATTAATTTTAAATAAAATGAGAGCGAAAAGTGAAAAAGTAACCTTGACATTTCTTGGAAGTAAAATTATAATTATACGTAATTATAACTTGAGGGGAAAGAATGGACAGGAAAATCAACGAGATAATTCACTTTTTTATTTACTTCCTTTTTATTATAAAATATATTAATATACGTAACATTTACATCAGATGAATGCATATAATGGTATGTACACAATTGTCGTTTACACAAGGAAACGGTCATGGCAGTACGAGAGGATCAGTTTTGCAATAATATATTCTATATTGTAAATTACATGCTGCAGATTCATGGGCTTTTGCAAGTTACGAAAATGAAAATTTTCGGATGACCTCATTAATTGTGTGCTCGGATTGCATATTAAACATCATTTATTTACTTTAACGTTGAATGCATATGTGCATATTTTTTCAACCGAGCTCTAACTAAACATACGCTCGTCACGCTTCTTTGCTTTTCACGCGTATGTATGTACACACATGAACACGCAGAACATACACACAAGTCACAGTCGAAATATTTTATACATGTACCGTCGATTCACCGTGATTCAATCAATGAAGTCCAATTAATGTATTTTTTTCTAAAGTATAAAGTAGAAACATACTTGATGCGTTTGATGTTGCGACATATTCTAAAAATTACACGCAAACATTATTTGTCAAAATCAAAATTATAAAGTTCTAGCAGAGATACACTGAAAGCCAATAAATCCTAGAATTTTCTCAGTTCCTTCCCTCTTCTCCAGTAAAAGCATTATGCATTCTGAAAGTTGTAACGAATAGATTCCATTCTTCTCGTTCTAAAGAGGAAAACTGGAGCTGAAGGGGAAATAAAACGAGTTTGATACTAATGCGTACATAATTGTATCATGAAATGCGTCTTTTTAAGTGAATGTCGTGAACTTGAAAATCCTCTTTTGGCATGTCCGCTTAACATATTGCTATCAGCGAAATATTGTTATTACGTTCCAGCAATTAGTATACGCGCATTTAATATACATGAAGGAAACGACTATACCTTAGCCATTATGATGCTGGAACGTATTGATTGTGACGATACGGCAGTAGTTCGCGATGTGAAACACGTTATATAAAATAATAATGAACTTGTATAGGAAATTAATACGTGTCATGGAATATTAGAACAAGGATATACATGTTTGGTACGAACATGACGTATTTAATTATTGCATAATATTGAACTTAAAGTAAACATGTTGTTTATTATTCTAGATGGAAAATTTGTATCAGCCGCATATACGCACATTTAATCCTTTTGTTTGCAAAATTCTCAGTTAATCGGGCGTACACGCCCGATATCGATATCATATATTATTATTTTATATAACGTGCTTCACCGTGAATATCGTAAAACACTTTAACGATACTACGATGCTTGTTTATTAACGTACATTTTGTACAAAACGAAAGGTGGTAACAGCGATGGGTCTTCTCGAGAATTTATATTTACATCCGCATTTTTATGATGTACCAAATGGATTAGCGGTGGTCCTTAATTCGTCCGATACGAAGTCGCAATAGGTGATAATACGTCAATATAATTAGTATTCGGTACACCGATTCTGGTAGAAAGTTAGAGGATACGGTCGAGAATGAAGAATGTACATACAATGACATTTGGGGAAGCACGATAGATTACGCTGTCGTAATTTGCATAACCGTCGATTTCATGTACACGTCGTCCACGGATATATCGGTCGTTAGTGAGCAGATTTAGTAGACAGAGGGAAACAGAGAAAAACGACCCTTGAGAAATCTTATCCTCGTTCTCGGATATTCTTTTCTCGTTCAATAGCTCCCCGACGCGTCCAATATCTCATATTTTTTCAACGCTCTCGAGCTGTCGAAATCATTACGGCTATAATATAACACCGACTGACAATTGCTTCCTGGATGCCGCGAGGAAAATGAATAAACGATTAAGGATGGAGCGGATAAGTACCGATCGATTAATCGACGCCTTATTGCCAACAATGATAATCGTTTTACGGAGCCGCCGGCAATTCGACAGGATTAATCACAATCTCGCGCTGATCATCCAACGCCTGGGAAATACCGTCAAACAGTATCTCATTATTGGATCGCGCATCGAAAGTGTCAAATTAACGGGAAAGCTTTACGCTGTTCGATCACAGGTAGAAGCTTAATCAAAGGCCCGGTTGCTCTTCACAAAGACGAATTAGCATGGCTCTTTCGATCTTGCAGCCAAACAGTTCGAGTTGTGACCATTCTGCGGATCAGTGATAGCTTAATCGAAGAATAGAAATCAGACAGCATTATCAATATCAAAATGTATGATTGTCAAGTACAGTGCGTGACATTGTAGAATAATCGGAAATAATAGAAATATTATTTTTATAAGTGCTCAATCGTATATATATATATATAATTAGTAGTTTAAACACTTCTTCGAATCTAATACTTCCATTATTTTTCAAATAATGTAGCTTAATGTTGCTACGGAAATTTTATATGTAATTAAGTTTTACAGGTTTAACTTTTTCTCAAAACCCAATAAGTTCTAAGAAATTTTAAGTAAAATTCAAGACATATGCAATCTTTTTGGCAGGAGGATGTATGTCAGTTTCTTCTCTTTAGTCTCTAGTTGATTGTATTCGTTCCCGTTTTTTGATAGCGTATAAATTTTGGAAATTTAAAAATTCTTGTCTTTTTATTTAACTTTCATATATTTATTATATACATTCAGTTTTGTTATATTAGTTTTATGTACATTTTATCATGTAATGAACAGAGAGAGAGAGAGAGAGAGAGAGAGACCGAATTTTCTTGATAGGATGCCAAAAGTATAATAAGATATGAGTAAGATCGATTAAAATAGAAAACGCAAAATACATATAAATAGATTCTTCTATTTTTATAAATGTTGCTTTGAATATTTTTTGGATTTTATATTTTTATATATGTACATAAATATCGCATTACATACATCGTATTTATTTATTAGTTTTAACACAAGTTAATGTTGCATTAGTTTATATAAGATTTCTATAAAAGAAATTTATTTTTTGAAAATAAACTGATATTATAACTTGACAGTCTATTAATAACTTTCGATTCGATTTATGACGTTAGAAAGCTTTTTTTAATGAACAACTGCAGGACAAAGAAAATTGCAGAAAACTAATCGTCGCGATAAAGGACGTCTCGATTGCTCCGACAAACCGCTCTAAACTGTTGTTTCGCGACCACGAGACTCATAACGGAAACTTTGGGAACAATGGAGACATCGAAATCGTTCAAGTTAGCGAAGTTTCTTTTCCACAACAGAAATTGACATTTCCCAGTATATTGCCGTGCGAATTACGTGTAATCGCATTAATCAAGTCTTAACTTTCTCTTTATTTCTTTCTACAGTTTCTACAGTTTCCTCTCTTTTACGTGATTATATTTTATATTAAAATATAACTCTGTTATTTTATTGAAGATAAACTTTATTGGAAAATTGATACGACGGTCTGGTTATCATGTCTATGGGCGATGCATACAGTTGCAAATAAAATTATGCTGCTGCGTCAGTGCATCTATTTATCTCACTGTATCATTCTATAGCTTTTGATATCTCATCAAAAATGTTTTCACTTTAGTATTTTGTCACACAAATTATTATTATGCATAAAAATTATTTATACCCATATCTGTCTTCAATGTTATTTTATATTATGATATATTATTATAAAAGAGAAACATTTTTTGTCGCCATACATAACGAACATAAATGAGATATAGATAAGACACGATATTTTAAATTTATTTTTTTTTAATATTGTAAAAAAATTATGTTCAGAAAGAAAACAATTTTATATTCAATTATATATTTAAATTTGTCTTTCAGAAAAATCTTAAAATTGAGAAAAAGGATATTTAAAATATCTGAAATAATTTTTATATCTCTCATCATCTCACTACAGTATTTACTTGGAATGATGATAGATTTTGTTTCAAGAGGTCTTTCAACTCCTTAACATGCGATTGAGCACTTATAAAGAAGTATCTCTTATTACCGTCAATGTACTTAAAGCTCACCAAAATTGGACGGAGGAAAAGAATTGGAATCATATTATATGTTTCCTCGTTAAATCTGATTATCGTTCGTATTTCCACAAAAGCAAATAAATACATATATATTGAGCGTAAAGTTCTGGTATTAATATCTTAAGTGAAATGTAGTCTGTCGTTCTTATGTCTTGCCTCTTGCTCAAGAAACCGAATTATAGAGGGTGGAAATAGTCGCGGCGAAATTAAGATTAAGCAGAAGAGCGGAGAGAGAATAAACTGGCGCAGGAATTTGCTCGCGGTCCTTACAGCCTCCCTAAGGACAGGCAAGCAACCAAGTAACTGGTTGCAGAAACGGTACGTTTATGGAGACAGCGAAATGGCTCTGCCCGGCCGCACGATAAGTGCTCGTGGAGTCGAGCGAGCGAGCGAAAACACATAAGGGCCACGAGGAAGAGAGGGGGTAACAACGGTTGGCTCGCCGAGACATTCCTCGTGTTCCTGAACCGTTCTCCTTGCCACGGCCCGCCGTATCTCTCTCTCGCTGGCGAACCGATAGCTCAATTAGTCACGAGAACGAACTCGCTTTTCCGGCTATCTCTTTTCCCCACCTTCGGCGGTTGGTGGTGTCGGCCAGTCGCGAGAGAAATGGCCGGGGCGAGTCCTTAGGTTTAGGAAGGAAGGGCGGAAGTCGATAAGAGGCAAAGTGGAATCGGGGAAGCGGCGTTGTGGAAGCGCGTAAGCGAAAGATGGAAGAGGGAAGGATCGGGAATGGGGGAGGCAGAGCGACGAGCGAGGAAAAAGAACGGAACGAATGAGGGACGGGATGTTGGAGAATGCGCACGCGAACGGGAGAGGTTTTACCGCGAAAGTTTCTCGAGGGAACAGAACGTCCGCTCTACGAGCGAGCAAACCGACCATCGATCGATAGATCCGGAACCGGTGGCTCGTTTCCTTCGCCTTCTCTCTCTCTCTCTCTCTCTCTCTCTCTTTTTTTCTCTTTGGCTAAGTCCCGCTCAGGGGGACTGTGCTTCTCGGTGGAAGCCTAAAGTTGCAGCTCGGGAGAAGAACACGGTGTAGTGGATCTAGTAGTACTGTGAGTGAATCACGAGTTAACGAATGAATCGAGTTAGAGGTTTGAGATGCGAAAGTTGCTAAAAGTCTTATTGGAAAATTGAGAATACGATGCATGTCGTTGAGCGGAAAGCAGAAAGAAAGTTTCAAGGAAGGCTAATTAATTAAATCTCTTTTCAATTACGTATGTAATATGTTACAGTATGTATATAATTGAAAGTATTGATATGCGTCGTTATTGTGCGATATGATAAATCGAAACTTTCTATATTGAGAAAGAGTTCTCGAACTAGCGAGACGTATTTATTGGAATTCGTAGATTTCGGTAACGCTATGTGGACTCGCGGCATTGATAAATACTAAATCTAGATTGAAGTACGCGAAGTAGAACGTATAAAAGCTTTCAGTAGTTTTATGACACCTTCGCCCAGAGTGTCACGCAATTCGCGATCGGAAAAGCCACGCTGATGCGCGGCGGTGTGACTTCGTTTCGCGTCAATAATAGGTGACCGAGGTATTTTCGGAATTTCCGACGATTTCCATGGTCGAGAATATTTTGAACGTGCTAACAGGGAGAAATAGAGGGAGAGCTAGAACAGTAACCATATCACCGCAGGTTCTTTTATTCACGATGAAACGATTTTTATCAGACGCACGACAGTGTAGAGGAACCACGGCGAGTTCGTTTATTTCATGCGTCACAATACCGCGCGCGTGTGCGTGCGCGGACCGAAAAAAAGCCCCGATTAATCCGATGCAAGAAGTAAGCGGTGCGTGGAGAACCCGCGTGAGCGGAGCGTGCTCCGGCGTGTTTGTTCAGCTTGGATTTTTATCCGGCCAATAGCGGTGCCTTCACCGAATAACGCGCGGCCATCGTTTGTGCGCGCCGTTCCGTCAGCACGTAAAATTCAACCGCGTCCGCAATTGCGAATTTTACCGGGGCTAACCCATACACACCTTGCTTACATACGCGCTCCGAATATTACGTTTTTTATATCGCGCAGGTACAACCGCGGGCTATTTTTTATCTCGGAGCAAGTTTATAGGGTGGCTCGATATTTACGAGAACGTGTACTCCGATAGCGAGATTCTGCGGGGCCAAATTGTAAAGCCTTTTTGCCTAATAAAACCAACCAAGGTATTAATTCGCTCGTAAATTTTTCAACGACGGGAAATAGAAGGGAACTCTCGCGCATCACCTTCGAGAACATCCTGGTGGTTTGTGATTATCATTGAAAGTTTAAATGAGAAAATATTTCTCTTTATTCAACTGACCAACTCGAGCTTTCTGATTCCTCCGTTTGGAAAAGAGAACCAAGTGAGAGGCTTGTGGACAGTTTAGATAGAAGCCGTGATACAAATAAACTACTACCCGCAGCTACCCCAGAACTCTCTCCGACCTTCTCCCTGATCCCTTTATCTTTTAATTACGTGGATTTCGCCACTCGCTTAAATTCTCCCTTTTTTCCGACTTGAATCCAATTTTCTTTACGCGATTCAATATGGACAAGAATTTACCCTTCGAAAAGATAATGCCGCCGAATCTCTTGCGTAACATAACAATTTCTTTTATTATTCTATTATCTTCTATTATTAAAAACAAATTATTAGAGCAAATGTATCTCGTAAGAGCAGGAAGTAGACTTGATACAAAGAATAACATCCCAGCAATAAAATTTCAAGTCGTAGATCCAAATAAATTTTAAAGAGAAACGCTAAACCGACACTCACGGTTGAGCCAACGCATTACTTGCACGAAGGAAATAGCGTCTTGAGGGGAGAATCCGAGAGACGAGGATAAATAAGAGGAACGTGCAAATCTCTGGAGAGTCGAAACGTTCTGCGCGTCTTCGCGATCGATATATCCGAAAGGTTTTCGGACCGTGGGAAACACAGTGATTCCCCAGTCCTCGAGAGGAGCGTGCAGTAGCCCGTCTGAATAGTGGTGATCGTTACAGCGCATCTGAATGCGGACTCTCTCTCTCTCTCTCTCGATACGAGGGCGGCACGGCGGGGAGGGAAGGAGTGGACCGTCTCCCCGTCCGGCTCCTTTCCAGTCACCGTGTGTATTCGCCCGAGCAAGCGAGCTCCCCGTGCGAATTGAAAGTGCTGAAAGTCCCGTCGAGGCGAATTGCCAATTGCTTCGTCGCTCCCAGCCAGAGGCTTACTGCGGGCACGGAATTGGAAATACTGTGGCGCGCGGGCTCTCTCAAACCGTCTGCCGCGAGACAGAACTATAGGATTCACTCTAGCGTGTATATACATATACGTACATATGCAGGTCGCTATATACAGAGAAACGCAGGGATTTCCTTCGAGAGAATTTCCTTCGAGGGGAGAGGGGTAGAAAGGGCGATAGGTACGCGTTAACCTGTCAAAAGTTAATCCATCTCTTGAGATCCATCTCCGCGGATGCTCGCAGGGAAATTTCAGTATTGTATTGGTCAAGAGATTACAGAGAGTGCTTTAAACTTTGCGAATCTCGTTGCTCCGAAGATAGCGTATCTGGAGAAACATGCAGAGTTCATACGACGCGACGCAAATCAAAGATTAATATCCTTTCGAGCCGTCAACTCGTACCTGTTCCATTAATTTCACTTCATTCAATTTCAATTATTTATTAATCGTTTCGTTTGTTGAGTGCTATGAGATCGCGACGCTCATTTACGAAATACGTCTCGCCGATCCGGCATTGTGCGTCAACGGGCCTACTCGCGCACGCTGAAGGTACGTTTCGCGCGTTAAACCGTCGCGAAAAAATTCACACTCACGTCCGGCTTGAAAAATTACACTTGTAGTACATACACATGCCCGCGCGCCGAGAATGCGACTCATGCGTGCCGCGACGCGCGCGAGATTCCGCAACGCGCGGAATTCGTGCTCGTATGTGCGACGACACGTATACGTATACCTGGTCTTCTGCGGACGTCGGGATCGCGTACTCACGTACGCACGGTGCGTGCACGCAACAGGCGCGCGTGATCAACAGACCGTGACGATGGAGAGCGTGGTCGTCTTCGGCGAGGCGTAGGCGTGTATCGACTGGGAGTACCTCGATTGTCAAATGCGCAGCGGATCCATGTGCGAGTTCGTGTCGGGCTTATGTCGCGCCGCGCAGAAGCTGAGGCCGAAGCACAGCATCAGCAACGCCACTGAGCCGACCAGCAAGTGACTCGACCAGGACACCGAGCACTTTCCTGAAACAGATGGCATCCGTCCGTCATCAACTCGACTCCGACGATCTCCCTTGGCGAAACCTCGACGGCGGTCCGTAGCTACCCACGGGAATTCCCCCCGGAGAATAGCTCGGTCGGCCTAATCGTCGTGCCAAGGTTGAATATAATCGTCGCCTGTAATGGCTTAATCAGCGCGCTGAGCTAGACTAATAAATCGAGACGGGCAGATTTATCTTACGATACGCGCCGAGGAATAAAGTGGATAATTACTGAGTGCTCCTTTTCGGGAAATTGCAATTAGACAAAAGATTGAGTCTTGAGGCAACAAAATAAAAAACAGTAATGATATTATAATTAGTTTTAAATATTATATTATTAATTTTGCTAATTTGAGATTATAATTTATCTTGTTGCCATAAATGAATAATTTTTGCGATAGAAATAGAAGGAAGAAACGTTCCATTATAATGATTGACGTTCTATTTGAAGCGGATGATAATACTACAAACAAATGTAATAATATGTAATCGATATTGCTACTGACGCAAATGAAACATACCTACAGATCTAATTTAGCGCTAAAATAATAGAAATGTTAATTGCGATTGTACGATAATTGGGGATGGACAGTATCGATATGTTTGAACAGCTTTAGATACAATAAGAGCACGCGTAGTAATTCGACGTGTAGTCATTCTGTCAGAATTTATAAATAAGTTTAATTTTCAATCTGCAGGAGATATCGCCTAACTAACGGTTTCCTCTCGAAATACATGCGATTCGGCCATCATCGGCTGTGATGTTGGTTTTGACGTCGGTTTGACCTACCAACCCGGTCTATTCCTGTAGCACTCACCTGGGATTGCTTGTCATCTGTGCCGACCGAATAGCACGGATTATGCATTTCGGCTGGATATTCGATAACCCTTTAAAATCCTATCGAAAAACGAATGCGTACAAAACGACCTGAAGCTTTCGCGGTTAATTTTATCAATGGTTTCTTTCGCAAAATCGCCTTTTTATTCGAAAAGATGTTGAGATATTTCAATAGAATCATCGAATTATACAAAAAAAAAAGAAATTTAGGATCATTTTCACGCAACGTACGATTTCTATTTGACGCAACAGCTGGATGAATATTTTCATCGGGTTTTATCAGCGCAGTTAAACCGGATGCGGATTTATCGGGGAATAATCTGGCGTCCGAGATACAACGTATGCATCCGCAGTCATGGCAAATCAATAACGAATCATCCGGGAATTGAAAGGCAAATCAACGGATCGCCGATGTCGAATCGTTATGCGCCGCGTTGGGAAATTACGGGAAAATCAGTAACTACATCCGAGGGCAGCGAGACGTGGATTTGTGCATTCCGCCAAGTTACAAGAGCCATAAGTCTCGACTGGTTTACGTCAAGTTCCTAGGGAACGGTCGTGGATCGTGGAGTGCTCGATAAAACGCTCCGGGAAACTTGCCTGCGAAAATGCACAAATTAAGTTCCATTACCGATTCTAGTCCATCGTCGTCATCGTCGTTGTCGCCGTCGTGGTAGTTACGTCTTTGAGAGTAATCACGTACAGACACACATTCGTAGATTTCACCGCGCCGCGCTGCATCGGAACGGCAATTTCTCTCTGAAGACGTCGTTAAACTAGGAAACGAGCAACTAAGGCACAACTCGCATCGCGAGCGCGCGCGCGCGCGCGCGGGCGCACACGCGCGTACGAGTCCGTCGTGCACGTTAATTAGTTATCAAATTAAATCGATAACTCGCGCGCCGCATTCCGCCGGAATTAAGTTCCGGTACCATTCCACTCGACTCATATCCCGCGGTACCGTCTGCATCGCGTTCCTCCAGGCTCGAAAATGAAGTTTCAAGGACGAGGGTACTCACCGAGATTGTAAACGTTGGCCCCCTTTCCACAGGATTCGCGTACCTCCCGATTATCCCAGCCTATCGGATACATGACTAGACCGCCGCATATCATCGCTGCTGTAACAGGCAAATGAAAATGGCCAATCAATTTTTAACTACGCGCTTGACTTTCAGCTTAAAAACCGTCGGTCAATCTCGTCTGTTCGTTCTACTGGAAGTGATAACATTGTTAAAAGATAATAGATACTGCCCTTTGCCTTTGAAAATATTATAGAGATAAAGAACGTTTAGATTGCAAAGTTGCTCCGCTTGCGATACATAAATACAAACAACAAAGCACTTTTCCCGCGTATTTCGTGATTTTAACATCAAGCTAAATGCTTTTTTTTTTCCTGAGAAGTCAGTATTACGACATTCTTCAGTTCCCGACATCCCGCATCGATCATGTCGCATAGAGTTATATGACTTTGTCATTTTTTGAAAGCAACCCCTGAGTGCAGAAAAGGAGCAAATAGAGAATAACGAACTGACTTGAAACGCGCAAATGGAATACGTCAATAGTGGATGAAGAATGATATCTATTTTATTTGGGGACAGTTCATTATTTCGCTGCAAAATGCGAATCTTTCGCGGCTCCATTGGTCTCGCGTCGATTTCATGAGCGGACGGGTTGTCATTTTTGACAAGGTGCATTATTTTTTTCTCTCTGGTGCTCAATAAAAAAGATTCGAAATCCATCTAATTCAACGACATGTTATATTTTATATAATATTTTTCTGTCGCAAATTGATAGTAATGGCAGATTTGATAATTACATATCGCTAAATTTAATTATGAATTGCAAAAAAATGTGTACTCATAATACACTCACCAGCGAACAATTGTAAAGAGCCTAGAATCCTCGTGTGTTTCGGTGTTTTGAGAATATGCGGGAGAAATGACGATGCTGCCGCTAGAAGCGTCAAGGCGCCGATTACTGCGATCGCAACGCCGATTCCCATCGTGACTGTGCTCGCCTGCCACCAGGCACTCGGTATGTCCCAAAAACTGCAACAAAAGTTGTGTCGATAAATTAATTAAAAATTTTGTTTGAAATAAAATATGTAATTTTATTTATCAGAAAATATTCAAACGCAGACTTGTCAAAAGGTTTTTGAACATTTATAGCGATATTTTATTTATTTTCTATTTTATTCTATATATTTAACATTATGTGCAATTACAAAAATTAGATTGACATCGAATAGTTATTAATTCGAATATAACGCTTTATTTATTAGTTGCAATGGGACGATTCGAGTAACATTGAAGCTCCAATCGGCGTACAACGTATTCATCGCGAATTTGATGGAATAAACTTTATTCATTATTTATATATTTGTCTTTCTACATTAATCAATAACAACGTGTGCAGTTTATACGACAAAATTAGCGCGGATTTATCGAGCCAGTGCCTCAAGCAAAACGAGGGAGCAAATATATTTTCATGTAATTACATCCTGATGCAATAATATTACGGGAACTAACTCAAACGTGAAATCATTTGGCTATTGCATTTCGATGTACGATTAAAATTTTCACGGCGAAATTAAACAAAGCTAAATTATATTATTGCTTTGCAAAATTTTCTGATATTTTAAACAGGAATTAGTAATTTAATGGCATCATAAAATTTGTAACACGATTTCTCAGCTAATACCTTTGTGTTAGAGTTGCAACTCGAATCTCTTAAATATCCAAAATATTCTTTAATGTATCGATGAAAAATATAATACTGCAACCTTCGCAAACAATTACGTTGAACGTTGAACGCAAACGAACTTTGCGGTCTATAGAAATTCAAAAAATATAACAGTGAATATATTCCAAATAAAGAATCGACTCTCGTGAAACTGCCGATGTCGAAAAGCGAAAGAGTGGATATGGAAACGAACAAAACGTAACTATGCGGAATATTTTTCGTTCTATGTAAATATTATTCGCGAGAGATATCGTCGCGTAAAATATCGTATTATCTGTTTTTAGTTTTCCGAAGTTTTGATCCGTTAACCACGACCAAACGCAATATTTTTCACGGCATGTACTTTGACTCTGTAAAATATTGTTCGCCCTTTCTCCTTCTCTTTTGTTACCTAAAAAAAATAGATTATCAGTCGTAGCGAGCGCTGCAAAGTTAAACGTCCCTCGTTTCTCCTACATTTTTATATAACTACTCCCTCGACCTACTATTTATTTATTTCGAGAGATATTAACTCACGTATAACTTTTCTGTGTCAGCTAACTTGGAATAAATCCATTTCTCAAAATATTTTATACGTCTGTACTGAAATGGCATTGCAATAAGCGGAACAGCAAAGAATAGCTAACAATGTAAGAATGATACAAATAATATCTCTCAACATTTTAAGACATTATTCTATAAAATTTGCCGCAAATCAAATTATCGATAAATTACTGAATTGACTTCATGTCGAGAGGTAACGTTTATAGAACTATCGAATCGTCCCGATTTGCAGAGACCGGCGATTAGCATTTATCGTGCCTGCACCACTTGAATTAGGGAGAGGACGCGAGAAGGGAGAAACACATTTCGCGTGCGTATTGTGCTATCGGGCGCGTTTGGTCAATCGGGAAATTGCTTGTGGTACAACTGACACTTTCAAAAATCAGGCATTGAAACAGTTATAATGCGGACTGGATAAGTCTACATGGTAATGCTGCAGATGCAAAAAAATAATATGCATGTCGATAACAATCGAAGTGCATCTTCGTGCAACGTCAAAAGCGTCGATATCAAACTCGGCAAAAAGTCTGCTGTTAAGATCAAATTTCCTTCAACGATATTAAGTCTGTCGGTACCGTTATATCTAATTGACAGCGGATGAAATCCGACGAGCGGTTGAAACTTTATTCGGCCGTGCAGGCCGCGCAGTTGAAAAGGGAACGAAGGGCGGTTTCGTCGGATGGACGGTACTGACACCATTCGACCTACATACGAATTTGTGGAAATTAAATCAGAGATGCATACGCGAGATACACATTTTTATATCCTTTTCCGTAGCGAGATCTCGTTGCAGCAAGTATAAGCGAAATTAAATCTGTGGATGACTCATTGTCAGTGTTCGTGTTTGCCACATGGTATTCTCGATGCAAAGTATACTCGCTTTTTTACAGAGAAACCTTCCAGCGATAGTAAGGCAATGCTATAATCTCATTATGATAATAGTTATATACTTTAATTAACGCGATGTTAACGTTAAAATCCGCTCGTTTTAAAACTGATTCGAGGGTAAAGCACGTTAGAAAATAAAGTTCTACCTGTTGACGAGCGTTTTGAAACATAGGTATATAATAGTGATGCACGCATGTCAACTTTATTTTCTGTCTTTTTCGCTATTGAACGTACTCTCGTGAAGTAAGAACAATCGTCAGAACAATTTCCATACAATTCCATATCGCCGTTGACGTCATCAATATATTTGCATTGCTAAATCGATCATATTGTCTGTTACAACTCGTGCATGACGCAAAATCGTAATTCTCTTTTCGCGAAAGATAGTAGACGAGCGAAATTCATTGATTCACCAGCAGCAGCAAATTAAACTTGGGATGAATTATTATTTCCGCGACCATCTGCGAAACACATTGCGTGCGGGTCCATCAGCGATGCACGAGCGAGGAGTGTTCGATCGATTAACGAGTGCGCATGACGACGAAAAGAAAAAAAGATAGGCAAAACTTCCATAATTTGTCACAGGTCGTTACATCACTTTTACCGCATACGCGCGAACCTTGCGCGTATTTTCGATTGCGGATTCTCTCCGTAGTCGATAACGGATAGACCGTAATTCGGATAGACCTCAATTTCTGTTTTCAACGCTTTCACCGATCGAAGCGAATACAGGGATTCGATCGTTTAGCTGATATATAACTCGGTTAAAAAAAAAACACATGATACGCAAATACCTTCCTATTTTACACTGAAAATGCAACTGGATCCGATTAATCATGCGTATACACGCGTTTTATCGCGATTATTGCTATGTTGACTATTATGATTATTATCAGTGCCATAATACAAACAAATATATACCGATTAGTTTCCTATATTGATAACATTAAAATTATTAATATTACGAAAATATGTGTTCATGTATACTTAAAATACACGAAAATTTATTTTAATGCAAATGATGTGCAAGTTATGTGTAACCGACAAATATTTGCAAGTACACAACATGGCTTAGAGTTATTATTGTTTATCGTTTCTAGTACAGTAAAAATACACATAAAATCAAACAATAACGATGTCATCGTGAAATCATTTAATTTCAATTCAATTCAATTATTTTTGCACACTTAGAAGCTCAAGAGGATTGACCGTGAATTCCTGTATTAACAGGCGAAAGTAGTTTGTTTATTTAAATAAAACAAACAAGAAGTAATTATTTTTTGAAGTGAACTTATAATTTGTCATGTAATTCTGAATTTTGTGTGCAACGAGGAGAAAAGATCACTCTTCTTTCGCTTCCTCCCGGCTCTTTAATTCCCTTTGTTAATAACAGTCCTTCAGTTTCAATGCCGCGAGGCAACCGCGATTTTTACGACCGCGGGAGGACCGATGTAGTTCACGAAGAAAGTTTTTATAGCGCGGTGTGCTTCGTTTTCTCGTGCGATCACGATGTCCGTGCGAAGTATTCCGCGAGGAATTATACAGACACTTGAGTCCGGCTGAAATTATTTGAGTTCGCATCCCGAACTAACTCGACATGTGTCATTGAAACTTCAAATATTACCCTCTCGCGTGCGAATTGCAAATGCGTACAAAGCTTTTTTGCGCACGGCATTTATATAATTTAAATTCCATGTAATTGACAATTAATGTTCATTATCAGCAAGTAATCTGTTTTATCCTCGTTTGTTGTAATCAAGTCGTATGACAGTAGATATCGATTATAAATTAATAAAATTAATATATAAAACTTTTTTTGACATATATATAAATTTTACTCCGCTAAAACGAGATAATTACAATCGCATTCGACGAAAGGGTTCGGCATTCGATGACGAAATCATTATGATTTTAGTTAATCGGTACAGAGTGATACAAGAGAATGATCCGAGCAGATTCGCCCCGTACGACTGTTTCAGAATCATGCCCGCCTCATGAGTTTCCGCCATCTCCTGCTCCTTCGAGTATCGTAATCGTAGCTACGTGTTTATGCTTTTGATATGCGATTATAGCGATGCGGGAATACGTACCTGGAGTACCTCGCGCACTCGTAAACTATCTCTGGCGTGGCGTTGGGTGCCTTGATTCGCGGATAGTTGCAACGCCGAAAGGAACTGAAGTACGCGTCCGCCTTCCCCAGCAGTCGTCCCTGAAATACACAAGACCGCGGAAATGCGGCAGTTACGTTGCTGCGTTTTAACGTCAGGCTCTATAATGAAACTATACAGAACACCGGAGCTCGCTAACCTGGTTGAAATCTAGAGAGCGAACTTAAAATTGCATCCTGATAAAAAAGTCGAGAAAAATACAGTGGAGCTCATAAATATTAAAGAAATTTGCAAGATTTAATTTCATCCCCTTCTAATGTAACTTTCTTGAGTTGTTTGTAGAATGGAAGGTAATTGCAGGAATAAGATGAAGAATATCTGAATAAGTGTAAAGTAGAAACGTTGGCGTCAATTTGACGTCATTTGAACGCTGCTGATTCGTGACACGAAGCTTCTTGCGACGCGCGAACATGCAACAGCAAAAAAGACTTATGCATTCTATCATTTATATGCGAAGGCGATGGTACAGCAAGGGAAATTTTCTCTTCTCTCCAACAGACAGATTTTACACGGCGCCAAAGAAACGGAAAATGTCTCGCCGTCCTGTTTGAATGCTTTTGATTGCTTCTCTTAATACGGAAAAAATATAGCGCGACCGTCTGGCGGAAGAGGTGGTCGTAATAAGCTCGCTTGTCGTTTGCCAAATGCCATTTCCTTCGAGCTCGTCCCTCTTTTCGCATTTGTTTTCATTAATAAATCGTAATAAAAGTCCTCGATTAAACATAAAATTGCATGATTTTATAAGTAAATTCTCTTCTTTATCTGAAAGCTTTTTGTTCCGTGTCTATAAATGAATCTATATGTTTTTGAAAAACAGAAAATATATGTAATTGTACAAAAAAGAATTATTATAAAATATTTTTTATTGATAAAAGAATCTTTTTAAAAATTTGTTTCTTTAATTAATAAAACGGATTTAAACACAAATAAAGCTTTAAAAAAAATCTCGTTAAATACATACAGAGAAATATATCATTAACCAAAATTATATTTATGTAATATATGAAAAATAAATGTGTTTATATAAAAATGTATTAACAAAATATCAGTAATAATATATTATTAAGTATATGTATTAATAAATTATTAATAATATATTTACAAATATGCTACCATAAAATATAGTACTTAATGTTGCACTTATAAGCTTACATATATAAATCTAAAAAAAAAAAGAAAAAAAAGATGAAAATTACGTAGAGAAAATAATACATTTTAAAGAAAAGCCCCATCCGTTAATTAAACTGATGAAACGCTTTGGATAACAAGATTCCTTTTGTAACAAGGCTCCCGTTATAGCTTTAGATTCCTCCGGTGATTTGCTATACCACGAACCGATACGTCATTAATCCTAAACGGTACAAACGAGCTCTCAGAAATGAAATATCCACGATCAATGGTAACAAGATCTCAGAGAAGCAAACTGTAACTTCTCTCTCTCACCACCCACCACGCGAAGCTAAAGCCGTTAAAAGGGTTTGTCAAAGTCTATATACAAAGTTAACTGTTTTGAGAACATGCAAAATAGATTCGGAGCGAAAAAAGTCTCGGTTTCCTGATAATATATAAACTGAAAAGCGAGAAACTCTATTTTTCGAAAAGCGATTTCGCTTGAGACGCGATGCATAAAATATGAACAATTTCGCCGTGAGTGGGGACTTCATTTGTAAACTACCTTGAATCTGCAACAGCATCGGCCAGGCCAGGTAAAGGCAAGTAGTAGTCACACGAAGTACAAAGTTACCCTACCCGACGATATTCGCCTCATCAACTTCTCTCAAGTTGCCGGTACCAAGAACGTTCTTGTCTCGTTCAAGAATCTTGTACGCGTAACGAACGTCTCGGTAAGTTTCAAGGACCGAAATTTTGCCTCGCGTCACAGACAGAACTTTGTTACGCTTGTTGACAATGTCGGACTATAGCTAGAGTGAAAGCGTTCAATTGTCTGAATTATGATAACAACGTAAGATGTGATGCATTACTGAGTGATCATAATTATCTTTACAATTTTGACAAATATTTTTATTAATCTTTTTATTGACATATTCTAGTTTCAAATTGATAAAAAATATTATAATTTTGAGTTCTCTGTCATACTTGTTAGTATGATATATTGATATATCTTTTCTTTTTGCATATTTTTCATCACAGCGTTTATCATAAACTTTCTTCAGTTTACTTTGTTAATTTTGCCAAACTACCAATTACGTTACCTAACGAATATTTGAGTATTAAGACATTTGCACCGTAGAACTAATGTTTCAGTTTCGCTAGTTCGCTCGTGGTTTAGAAGGAAGAATCCGATTACTATCGCCGCTCTGCAATCCATCTTGTCCGACGACTCGAGCTCGTTCGATTTCTCACGTTTTCTTTGCTGCCCTCCTTCCACCTCTTATTTCTCTAGCTTCTCTGCTTTTCTTATTTTCAAGTTGCTCTTTTCTCACCACTCTTCGCTTCTATATTTCGCTTTCTTTGTCGCAAATTCTGCCGTTATTCATCCCGTCTGATTTTACATGTTGTACACGGATAGATGCGAAAATGAAACATAAATTACAGTAATAATATTGCTCAGGATGTGAATAAAGTTGCAATCTTATCATAACATCAAAGCTCGTGAACGTAAAGGCGCTTTAAAACAAGTATCCTTTAATCCGCATGCTGACGAAGGCACACTCGCATTCCCGGCTTCCAGATAATTTATTGAGAAATACATCGATATACGTATAATCGGATTATACTTAACTACGCGGCAGGAATCAAGAATTAATAGGAACGGGCATTAAAGTATATCCGTTGCGCTGCTCTCATGGCTCGTAACTCGACCTTAGCAAGTCCTGAAATTCGAGTTCGCGAGTTTTAATCGCCTGATTTCTCAATGAATCGCTTGAAAGTGATAAATGAACTACCACTTGAATATCTGAACGCGTGCAAGAAGCACACAAGAAAAATATAAAAATTTTATTCTCTCGTGAATAATAATTTCACGTAAACGCGCTACGTATCCCAATATACGCTATAAACGCTCATTAGTAAAAAACTTGACGCTTTATTACGAAACGTTTTTAGTACGTCGTTTAAGTTCACAAAATTATTAACATTGGTACTTTAGTGGCTAAACACGAAAATTTCACCGTTTTATCGCAACGCCTATTAAATCGTTTTACGATCGTGTCGCAAAAATTGTCGCAGTCGTCAAAATCATCGATACGAGACCCTTCAACGATAAGGGAGAAGACGAGAGCGACTTTCTTCATATCTTCGTGTCATCATCATATTCGCGAAGATGCAAAGTTCTCGTGTGTGTGTGTGTGTGTGTATATATATATATATATATATATATACACATGGAGATACGTTAAACGAATGGAAGTTCTGAAGATGGGCGAACTATGATCGTACGAAATTCCGAATGATTCTTCGGCGATGTTGCGAAAAATGCAAAAAACGATATCGTTTAATTTTACAGTGATGGAGCATGGTAATGTAGTTACGGCGAACTTCTACTCGATAAGCATAATTCTAAAAGTTGCCAGTCATTCCAGCTAAAAGTTATTGGTCATTCTGCACTTGTTCGCCAATTTTGTGTGATGCATGTATTAGGATATCAATATATCATCGCAAAACAAATTCAGTTGTAATTGGTAATAATGCTATTTTATCGTATTCGATTGAACGAGCTGCTTTCGTATTTATCGATACACTGCTTTATTCGTCCCATTAATGTCGCACGTTACGACCATCAGAGCGCCGACGTATCGCGCGATAGAAAGAGAAAGCGATATTGATTTAATTAGAATATGTATTCAGCGCTGGTTTGCGCGAATTCAAGAAAAATAAGAAGCAGAAGGTACAGAGCTCCCGTTTTTCGTTAATCATTCGCGGATACCTTATACGATTAACTACTCAAGATGAACTGCTTTAAAAATTGCCTCAATGCCAAGGAGTTTGGAGAACTTTTTGAAAGATGAATCTCGACGATTTCGTAGCGGCATAACGCAATTAAGAGTCGTGCGATCGCTCACCTGAATCCAATAAGGCAGGTAAAAACCGGAGCACGCCAGGATCGAGGCCACGGTGGACAGAGTAGCCCACAGCACGCACAGCACTGTCATCTCATCGGTTTAGAAGCGTTCACCTCTCTCCCTCACGCACCGCAGTTGATCCTCCATCCGTGCATAACTGTAGAGGACCACCCACTCCCGTAAGCGGTGTCAGGATCACGAACTTTGACGCACCCGCACGCAGGAGATCGGTATCTGCCTACGATCACGGACAGCCGATCCCGACAGCCGCTCTCGACAACCGCGTTTGACCCTCGTCGATGTTAAATCGCCCTCTCTTTACGTCATGGCTGGCAAAAGGCGCCGATCGATTGTGCGAGTGACATTTATTAGGATATTGATGTTCCTGTCGCGGCTCGTTTGACACTCGCGGGGCGTTAATTCCGGGATCGATCGACCTCCACCTAATCGCGGATCAGGACGTGCCTGCCGACGCGTTCTCTCTCGGATTCGAGTATCCGAGTGCTTTAATCATTCTCTCTTAATCATCGGGTTCTCGTCGCCGGTTCTCCGATGTAGCGAAGCCGTTAATTCAGCTTCCGCGGAGGAATTACTCCGCTCGTAAAACGTGACCGAGGTGTCGCTCGGAATATCACTTCTTCGAAATGAGTCACGCGGTTAATTCCGATTCCCGTTCTGTAACATGCTCCGCGCCCCGAAATTCGTGCGTCAACGAGAACGACGACGAAGCGGGGATACGGTTTCTCGAGTCTGGAGAAACCAATAAGAAAGTTATCCGTCCAAACGATCGCACAGTTCACCCACTGCTTGAAGTTTCATGAACGATCCACTGCGTTTCCACGTCACAACTGTCGTCGAAATTCAAGAAGTTCATTATTCCACAAAACTTATTAACGCCGTTTGTTGATGATCTTCTTTCGGTCTATATTCCAAAAATCGCTTCTCAAGATTATTACGTCATATCGATCATTGAATCTGGCTAATTCGAAACATTTATTAGAAAATGTCCGATAGAAAAAACTCGTAATGTACAAGTTGCATCCTTTGCTCTTTTCGAGTTGCGTTGTTAATTTATCGAGAGTCCATCGACAATCCTCCACTTGCGGTCTTAAACTTTTACAAATATCGTACTTGGTTCCGTTGCCAGACGCTTCCTTTGCGGTTAATTATAGAGCTGACCACCGCGGCTTTGTTCTCCGCCGCGTTCCCGAAAAGTAAAACATTCGTATAATAAAAGATTCGTATCATTCGAGATGACTTGTCCGCCTCGAAGCCGGGTGCCGCCACTCTCACGTTCGCGGCGCGAAAAAATCGCGAGGCGGAAAATTGATATCCGGGTTGACGGCGAACGGTTCCGTTCAAAATTTAATTTCAGCTCGATGACGCCGCATTCTCGAGCGAACGGAAACGGAACGACTGACGACGAGAGGAATGTAGCGTGCGCGGATGTTACCCGACGTCGTCGTCGTCGTCGTCGTCGTCGTCGTCGTCGTCGCGCACGGCGCCGCTTCGTGGCTGCGACTGAACGGTTCCGTTCTCCACTCGGCGGCGTTCCTCCTTCTCTCTTCTCGCTTCTCTCCTACCCATCCGCGCTTGTTCGTGCCACGCCGCGTCGCGTCGCGTCGCGCCGCGCCGCGCCGCGCCGCACCGTGCCGCGACCGCACTGTGTGGGAGAACCGACGGGCGCCCAGCGACGCACCAGCATCCCGCTCTTGGACATCTGGCGAGCACACGTCGTGCACGCGTGGAGAACGCGGGGACCGCGGATACACGGGTTACAACACGATGCAGACGGACGTATGCGTGCGCAATGTAACACGTGTACGAATCATGCTGCCCGCGGTCCTTGTATGTTAATGGGAAATCAAATAATCGCAGGACATTTACCCCTTCTTGCTATTGCTGCACGTTAATTGTCGTTTCCCGAAGCTTCCAGCGATGATAGGTGTCGGTCAAATTTGAAGCGAAATATGGGCAAGAGATATCACTTTATACGTTTTATTTGTTTTTTATAGATTATAACAATAACTGGAAAATTTCTTTTTCCCCTTACTGGCATTTTGACATTAATCTTTCTTGTATTTGTTTCTTTCTTTTTTTTCAACATATATATCGACACGATCGATACAATGACGAACGGACTCTAACGGAGCCCCTAGTGTATCGGTTTAGGGATGAAGAGCTCGGTTGTCATGGCTAGGCCAAAATAATTGAGGGCTTATACTGCCCGTACATATTACTACCATTACTCGTTAATAATATCATGACGTATCGTTTAATATAACAGACCCTTCAATTATTTTAACTTACTACATAGTGTCTCAAAATTATCAGAAATCTTTTTAATGACAGACTCTTTAATCAATTTGGAGTCGATTTCTTCTGGGCAAACAGCGAGGCAATAACTTTCGAATTACGAATGAAAAAAACAATCTTTTTCTTAACGATATTTCGAGGAGATAGATATATTAGTAATGGAATTATATTTAATTAACTTTAGGTATAATTTTCATTTTAAAACACTTTTTATTTGCACTAATTACAAAGATAAGTGTGATACAAATGATTACAAAATTATAATAAATTTTTTTCTAAAAAAAAACAGAATTTATATAAAAGGATAGTCGGTAGCTTTCAGACATCCTATATACGATGTTGTAATTTATCATCAATCCTATTAGCTTATGGAGCAACAATTGCATAGCACATGAAAATAAACAGTTGGGACAATAAGACAATTCTTGATAGCACAAACTTGGCACAAATCCAGAAATGATAATACAAGGCGAAATGGTTTGTTGCCAAATCAGGAACACTTGCTTTTGTCACAAAAATCCCCTGTGCTTGAAACATGGAATTAGCTAGTAATTACTAATGAAATTGTGTATGCCCCAATTCTATGTATATTGATACTAGGCGCTAATGCACAGCGTCGTCCCTTTCGCCACAAAGCCCCCTGGGTCGGAATTGACAATGCGTGTGACCTGCCCCATACCTCGAGCCTTTAGAAATTCGAGAAATCTCGTTGGTTCAGTGGCAGCGTATGGCTGGTAAAGTTAAAATGCCTCGACCAATAAAAGCACCATTTAAAAGCGTTGTGATTAAAGAGACGCGTTCACATCTAGCACGATATATTCTTTTATTATTTTTCATGTAATATTATCTATGCTGCACAGGTATATCTGTCCGATATATTTTCATTATGTATTCATATTCGTCTTACGTGTAGATCGCTCATTTGGTAAATCCGCCATCGCATTGTTGTCTCGACCAGCTCTGCTCCACGTCCATTGTGGGGAACCTCGTTAACATTTCCATCATCCATCATCGACATAGAGACGCTCTCGGTCGTTCCCGCCGGCTATCGAACATGGATGGTCCCGTTTGGCATCATTTGGCTATCAGTGGCATTAGGAAAATGAACCGTCGGTCGGTTTTTCTCCGCAAACGCGAGACAATGACAAATGCAAAAAGCCGCGAAGAACAAAAGCGAAGGCCAAAGAAAAATACGTGATAAAAAAAATTTGAAAAAGGACGGCTCGACGACTCACGACTGAAACGCCAGCCATACGATGTAACATTTCATTTTGCGTGAAACGATATGAAACATTCCATTCTGTCGGACGACACGGAAAAAAAAAGAGCGCAATTTCTTCGTCCATCGGCTTTTCCATGCGTGCACGCATATGTATGTGTGTGGCTGCATGTGTTCAAATTAAGGTGTTCCGACACGCTGGTGGGACGAGTAGATAGTTCCCAGTGCGGTAAAGTCTCATTTCGGTGTAAATATCATCAAGTTTTACGGTCGACCGTCTAACAAGCGCACCGCTGCGAAATATCGTTTGCGTAAGCACAGTTTTATGCGCTGCTTTACCCGCCCGGTTACACCGTATTACGCCGGCTATAACATCGTCGCAACAATAATTTTAATCCACCATCAATCGACGAGCGCTCGCGAAGAAGATCGTCGTCAAAGAAAGCCTCAAGGAGAAACGGCGGTGAATGCAGTGAAATTTTCAGTGAAAACGGAGAGCCAACTGCTTCCCTACGATATCGTCACGCGGCTCCCGGATGCCTCCCCGGTCGCCGAACGAGAAAAGCGCTATCCCCTCAAACAGATTATGAGTCCCGGATTTATTTTTACGACCGGCCAGATCCCAGCGCACTCGTCTCTGCGTCGAGAAGGAGAGGAGGAGCAAGGTAAAGAACTGATATCAGCCTTGATTCGATGGCGGTGCTTCGAATCATGACACCGTAAAATATATAGCGGCGCTTTTTATAGAAAGCAACGCGAGCGAAAATAATCATCGTCGAGCGTCCGACGATCGAGGAAACGGCTGGGGATGAAAATCGCTGGATCACCCCTTTCATTCAAGCGTCGCAGACAAGAGCAACGCGCATCGGCCCCGTCCGATGGACGACATCCAAAATTGGTTTAATGCGCGTTTTCGCGTGTATCGTAAACCGCGATCTAGGAAATTGAGATACAGATGGTAGACGTGAGACGTACGAGACTGTTCCTCCTTCCTCTCTATCCGGGCTCTTATCTCTCCCTCTATTTGCCCGGGTAATGAGCTTTCCGTCGCTGTACCCATCGCCACTAACGTTACCGTCGAGTGTGCCAACTCCACGGACATTTGCCCGTCCGTAGAAATTACGCGTGCATGAAAAATAACGGGAGTTATCGGCCCCCGCTATCATACGGGCTGAATACATTTCCGGCAAATTATGTATCGCCGGGATCAAAGACAGGCGAAGGCTTAAAAAAGATGATTTATCGGATAGCGACCTCGCTTCCAACTGTTATGGTACGATACGTCAAACAAAGTGCTGCAGGCAAATTGCGCGCAAATCCTTCTCTCTTTTTCCGTCTCTATCTTCCGCGTAGAGGGAGATTTTACAAAAGGAGATCGAGCTCGGAATATATAGTTTCGCGCGCGCCGGATCGAGAAAAGAGTCTTATCTTCGTGCGCGCGACCACGAGGTTGGCTGCTGAATAAATACGGTCGATTCGATCTGCCACCGATGAACTTTGCGATTCGCTCGGTTCGGTCAGTCTCCGGACCTGAAACGCTGTAAAATGTGAACATGGATTGGAGAACGGTAAAAGCGAAAAGGAGTAAAGAAAGGAGAGAGATGAAAATATGGAAAAGGGTGACCATCTCTGCAGTATTAAATTCAATGTAAGAATATTTGCAGGGAGGCAATGTGACGCAGGAATGGATATACATTTTAAATTTACGAATACTGCTGCGCACGCTTGCAAGAACTCGTCGTTCTTGTTACATAACATTCATACGATATGACGGCAAACTCGCGTTCATATTTCACGTAGTATTATACAAATAGTTCGCGTTTTATATGACGGATCGGTGTAATAGCGAGGGCTCCGCAAAAAGCAGTAGTTACAGAATCGCGTACGTTACATGGAAAAACTACACCGTCCTCTCGCACACACACGGGAAAACGAGCAAATTCCTGCCTTCTCGTTTGGTCGAATTAATCGTTCCTCCAGAAAGAATTCATTTCCCCGTAGGCGTCTAATTACGTGCTTTTTGTCAATCGCATCATCCGCGTTGTCTATCGCCATTCAACGGTGGGAATAAAGGAGAACGGTGTTTCACCCGAAAATCAATTGACATCAGTTACTACAGGCTTACGAGTGAAGCGAACATAACGTTGTACGTATAAAGGAAAAGAAACAAGGAGACTTTACAGAAAAGTATATATCCGATCGAGAGCGATAGCTAGAAAATTACTATTTTTAGTTAGACATATCTCGATCTCTCGACTGGAAAATTGGAAGACCGGAATAATGTTTCTGTGAATTAGTGTTACCGTATGCTGTTGCCTGTTCAATCTCCATCACTGTCGAGTACAGTTTGGTAGTGCCTAGGTATACTGTTGGCGAGTTTTTCTGACATAGTCTCAAAATAATGGTCACCACATGGCTCCGGCATGGTACGACGCTCGTTGTAGATAATTTTTTTTCTACAGGAGCTTCTAGTCTGAATCCGAAACAAATAAGTCGTTCATATCCCCAAGAAATTCTCCATATAAAAGACGCAATGGAACTATTATCGAATCGCATTTAGAGTCATGCAAGTATCTTAATTAAGTAACCGCTCGTTTCAGGAATCGAGAAGACAGTTAGTCTTACAGACTGTAACAAAGACAGAATGTTTGCCAGTTGATAAGAGTGCCAGATAGTTGTGTGGAGTCTGTAGCGCTGCTATTGAGTATTTAAGTGACAGGAATTCAACTCGTGCCAACGTCGGGGTCAGATCCGACGTCGGCGCCGGCGCCGACGTCGGCCTCGCCGTCAGTCCCGACGTAGACGTTAGGCGGGTAGCATGCTAATGAACTCGCCTACCAGCGTGGAACTTATAGTTTGCTAGGGGCACTTTAATCAAAGAGCAACGGGCAATTACAATCATTCTTGGCATCTCTCGCCCGTTTTCCTTATCTCGATTCGCCTCGAGTCTGGCGTGTAAAAAAGATGACGGTCGAAGGAAAATAGGTATTTCACATCATGCGAATATTCTGGGAGGAATATTCGCATGATGTGAAATACGCTTAAGTATACGCTGATATTAAGTCTGTAAAGTTGGCACCCTAAGATGCAAATTTTTATAATCATTTTTATCCATCTTGCAGAAAGAAATTAAAAATGCGTTTTTTTTTAATGGAATCATAAAATATGTGTTAAAATTTTTGTTATATTTTTATTTATTTTTTATTTATTAGCAAGTATAATATTGCAAGTATAATTCTGTAACCTTCATTTTTTGTATCTGACAGACGTGGAATGATAAAGCTATCGCAGAACGGCATGTAACGCGATTAAAATTGAAACGAGTCAGTTGTGATTATTCAGGATTGTGTCTTCGTGTCAGTAATATCGATTATCAACGACAAAGAGAGAGAAAGAGAGAGAGAGAGAGAGAGAGATGAAAGGACAAGCGAGGCATAGATATAAACGCGAGGTTCAGTGAAACTTGCGTGACAATTTGAATATATCAAACTAATCGCCGTACAGCAATAGAGGGACGCGCAACGTGCACACGTGTACAACATATATACGCATGGGTATTTATACGTGTCGTAGTTTGATTGTGTTCGATTCTCGATAGCCGGACGGAGTTGGCGAATACGTGAGCGAAATTTCGAACTGTAACGACCCGAAACTTTCTCGAGATTGACGCGCTTTAGCTCCGGTGCGTGAAGTCGCCGCCGTTAACTCTCGTATCCATGTATGTTCATAAACCGGTTTCCTATCCGTTAGTCAAATCCGAATTAAAGTTCGTGTACCTATACGAGCGCGCCCATCCCGGACAGATACATCGTCCGTTTAACGCACCTGTTTGAATTTTCGACGTCGGAAATTATCGGCGCTGTAATATTAGCCGAATAATAAATAGCCTTTGTCGAAAATTAATTAAGAGTGCCCATGTTGAGTAAAAATCAAAATTGAAGTAACATAATAGTGATAGTACGTATAATTTAAAGTAATGTGCAGTCAAACGGACATTTCATAACTTTACATTACTTTTCAAATATGCGTTCTACGTATATTCACCGCAATTAAACCAAATTTCCCGGTTCCTGTTTTAACGTACCGCTGCGCTTTTATTAATATGTCACAATTACTCTGTTCAGTTTTATTACCCTTTGTAAGCGGTTTTTACTCTCGCGTAACATTTGAAATTTATATGTGTACATATACATTCCACTCTCATGTAACAATTTAAAATGATGTATGCATATTTTTTTCCTGCATTGTCGTTATTTCAAATCTCTTAGATATTTTGTAAACTCAAGGAGAATTATAACTGCCGACAGCGCCAATTTCATTATACTTGCTTCATCATAATTTTTACCTTTTAAATTATGCTATTTCGTAATTGTATTTTTTCATCCATAAAATTTAATTATGAAAAAATTAAAATGCAATTTTAAAGCGAATAATGTAAATCATAAACATAACATGTTTCGCGAAGTTCAAGACATCAGTCCCTCGGAGACGCGTTCTGCCTTGAAGCAGCTCGATCGTGTCGCGCCGAGCGACAGCGTGCACGGCAACGGCAAACATCCCTCGGAATTGCACTTTCGCACCCCACGCTTCTCAGATGAGGCGGCAATAAAAATATTGTTTACGACAGGAATAAAACCTAACACCTCACCTCCTTCTCCTCCTTCTGTCGCCGCTCCGCGCTCTGCCGGTGCGAACCGCCGAATAAAAAGCGCCGGCGAGGAGGAAAAAAAATACCCGGCAAGAAGAAAACGTCGCTTACCGCGCGCATTTTCGCGCATCGTAACGCGGACGGCCGCACGCGGTATAGAATAAAATGAAATGAGATGAGACGGAGATGAGATAGAACGAAACGAGATGAAATGAAACGAAATGAAATGAGAGCGACGAAGTTAGCGGGGACGAGCACGATGAAACGTGTACGAAATTTGTGAAACGATGATACGATACGTAGCAATGCACCCTCTCGTAATGCGCATTGGGACCAATGATCACGTTTATGCGCGAAACAGAACGCTCCTGTTAATTCGCGCAATTTGAATATCTGACCCTTTAAGGGTTTCCTAGGTTGTAAATTCTCTGATTTAAAGTTAAAGTCTTTCGTTTCATTTGATTTTTCAAAAATAATCAGAATCAAGTATTCACTTTATATCCTGTATTTTTTATGCGTATTTATTTTAGATAAAATTAAAAGTATCAAAAGGTATGAAGAGATATTGACTATATTAAGATCAATTTCACAACTTTATATAGTTTTTAGTTAGAATTGAAATGAAAGTACGTTTGAGAATAATACCATCTATCCGGATTGAATCCAGTCTAGACTATTGAAAGTATCATTAATTCAGATTGCAAGTTTCTGGATTAGATATCCGAGTATGCGAGCGAATAATATGATACACGTTGGAAGTGCGATATGGAAGGAACGAGGAGGAATTATTGACGCGGCAATAACTCGGAAACACTAAAAGGCCATGAATGTTTAACGAAATGCGGATATTCGAGCGATGTGAGGGAAAAGGAGGACAGGTTTTCGACTATTGCTTATTCCATTATAAAACTACCGACTTTCGAGGCGTGTTAATTTCACACCCGCGTGTCGAATATACGAACGGCGGTACCACGGATCGTTGTTTTTTCCGCTACCAGTTTCATGGGGTGAAAGAGAAGGAAAATTTCGACGAAATGCAATCGCACGAAGGCGTGAATATATAACGCCGGATACGATTCTCTTGTCTACCGTATGGCATGGCCGCCTCGCTCGCCGACTTTTTCCCCCGCAAACTTCGTCGACGAGTTAAAAGATATTGCGCGGCCGTCTAGTAGTGAGAATAACGAGGGATGCGTTTGCAGTAAATAATTTGCATACACCGTGCGCGCGCGGTGCATGACGTCGGAAAAAATGTGAAAACGCGCGACGTCGTTCACCCATAAAAAGGTCATCAAATTATGCATTAATGATATTATTTCAAGGATTCTAATGGAACCGCCTTCTGGTTTCTAAGTGCATACGTTTATTAAAATGCGTTATGAGATCGAATCGATGAAATTGGCAGTAAAATTATGGATTCCGCGCAAATGCCATGCGTATCATGCCGAACGTGAAAGTTTATATGAGCCATTCTTTTAAATTTCTCATAAACTCCAGCACAGTGATATAAAAAAAAAAGTATCGAGTGTAGTAAAGTTTTTATACGCGGGCGATTCAACTTCGAGCAACATCAACGGCTTAGATTCACTGCGCGCTTCATTAAAAATTAATTCGCTTTTCACAACTGTCCTTCCGGATCCTTCATAACGAAGTCAACGAAGCGATTAGTCTACCTATCTACCCCCAGCAGTCGCTTGCGAGCGGGCAATATTGCGGTTCCTTGGGATCTCGCCGCGCGTTGTCCGTCGCGAAAATATTTAATATTAAATTGGATCGGAAATTTGCGAATATAAAGTTCGCGCAAGGGGATGCGGCATTACGCGGCAGCTTTATGAATGTTTAATGACATTAGAATATTCACGGACGTTGCCGCTGCCACCGCCGCGCCACGGCGCCGGACCGCGCCGGGATTTCCACATTACGTATTTCGCGATAAAACTTCGCGTCACGTCACAACCCACGCTCTTGGCTGCATCCAACTTTTGAGGCGCATTAATTTCACGCCTCGGTCAGATATACGACCGAATGCTCAGCTGCGTCGTCGTTTTTGCGACGGCGGCCGACCAGCGCTATTCCAGATATACGAAAATCCGACGCGCAAATCCATCCCCCAGTCACCCCTCTTCGGCGCCGTGACATTTCACCGAAACACCCGATGCGGGAATGCTTTACTATTATTATCGCTACGTACGGGGATTTCTATGCTTGCAGAAATTAAATATAAACGGCAAATGCTTACAATGCATGATATTTGTATTTATACGTCAACATAATTATTCTTCTTGCGAAAGTTAAAACGTAATATTATTAATTTTCTGCAGAATTATTATATATACTTGTAAATTAAAGTGGTAATTTATTAATATTTCCGTCATTGTTTGAACATTCCTTTTTCATTACTTATTTTATATTCTTTTACATTTAATAATATAGTTTAATTGTTTGACAAATATATTACGAATGCGGTAATTGTATTTAATTCTGATAAAAATTAAATTATTTAATGTTCTTTAATAAGTTTAATGGATACAATTATTTTCTATTCGTCGTATTTTTTCAATCAGGATTGTATGTAAATTCAGATACATCGTAATATTTGATAATTGATAGAGTAAATTGTAAAAATTAATCGAGAAAGGGCAATAACACCATGCGTGATAGCCTGCGGTAAAGGCTAAACTCGTAAAAAAGAAAAGAATTTATTACACGCCTACAACAAAGTTTTTTATGAGCCAGAAATATGAGTACATGAACGCAGAAGCGCAAGGAAAATCGTGAAGCTTCCAGTAATTGACAATTAAATGTAGACATAAAAACTGTGAAGTCAGCATTATTTCTATCGCGTCGAAATAATAATGTGTAATACCGAAATGTGTGATATCCACCAGCACTAGTTAAATATGAGCGAACATGATACGGTATCGTTTTTATGTCTCTCTATCGCTTTAAAGAAACAAAGTTAGAAGCTATGTACTACGTGTTGACAAAACCGAAACTATAAGTAGCGATTTTTACGTGTATGAGATCGACCGTGGAAAGCAGCGTTAAATCGGTGAACTTTCGCTATCGAGCTAATACTATCGGGATCGAAGTGCGGCGTCTCGCTATCGGATATGCCCGACTATTGGACTTTTCTCGTAACTCGGCAACTTGTAATTTTACTGTTCTTCTTTGAGATTAGACTGCGTAATGCGATTAGATCGTACACGATCCGTGGTTCGTATATACCGTGCACTTGTGCATCCTGAATACTTAACGGTACGTTAATGCCGATAAATATATTACACTGCTGTATATTTATTCAGCATGCCTAGTATTTTGCGCAAACGTACGTTAAATCAATAATGCCGATTCGAAAAAAAATATCCCATACATCTAAACGTGCACGCGCATGTTTTATTATGCAATGCATAAATTTTGTTATACAACGTATCGAAATTTATATTCAATATTTACAAAAATACAGAACGGGAATTGTGCGCGAGCTATCGTGCGACGACAGCAGATAGAGAGCGTAAATAAATATAATAAAATATCCGCGTCGCGCGGACTTCCATGCGCGGACGTTATGACAATAATGGTATTTTTAATTTCATGCTGGCATTATTTTCGTGAATTATTTTATGCGCCATTTTTTTTAGCTGCATTCACATGCCGCTCTTCGGGAAGATCTTGATTCAGCACGGTGCACCTTATCCGCCGTGGAATCCCGTCATCGTCATCTTCACCCTCGTCGTCCGTTGCCGGAGAGAAGGAGAGAAAAAAAAAGAAAACAAGGGAGGCCGTGAGCGGCGCCATAATATTGTCTCGCGCGCGTCACCGGAACGCGACCTCGTCGCTTTTAACGTCGGATTATCAATCCACCCCGAAATGATTTCGCGCTCCACTCGCGCCCTTAGCTTCCGCAATGAAGGACGGAATATTCATGAGGCAATGAGAACGGCCGATCCTGTCAAGTCTTTTATGCAAGTCGTTCGACCGAACCACTTCACGATCCTTTGTTTAAGCGCGATAATTATTAATGGCATTTCGCTATCGTCCGCTCTCCACCGCTCACGCCCGCTCTCACCGTCACTCGTTGGTGTCCCTCGCAGACAGTCAAGTTCCTTCTAGGCACTTCAGAAATAGAATACGCGAGTTTTCTAAAGATCCCTAGCTCTCTCTCTCTCTCTCTCTCTCTCTCTCTCTCTCTCTCTCTCTCTCTCTCTCTCTTCTGTTGGATGCCATAAATTATGGGCCTTAGAAAGTTCCGAAGAACAATGCGTTCCGAGAGAGAGAGTTAATTGAAAACTTCTGCGCTTGTAACTGGACCTCGGACGGGGAGCCTATGCATACGCTTAATTAACAAATCGATTAATGTTGCGATGTATAATAAGGCTGCCTCATGAAATCCCGTATTCGCGTATAATTTTCTAAATGTATATTCATTTGAATTGCATTATTTTCGGAAAGCTCGAATACTCTTTAGTACAAGCATTTAATAACATAGCCATTTTCAAAATATCGCATTGTATTTTGTAGAATACGCTTTTTCCCTGATTGTTACGGCCGAGAGCGGAATAGGAGTTAGCGATAATATTTGATGGTTTATTGGAATACAAATTGCGCATTAAAATCGATTTGACCCAAGCACATATGCCATTATTATTCAAAGGGAGGATCCATCACATCCAAAACAACCGATAACAGTAACGATCATGTATCACGCGATTATCTTGGGTGAGGTTGCATAGAGGCGGTCTCACAATATTGTTAATAAACAAAGCGTGTCATATATCGATGTAATACTATTTAATAACCCCTTAATTCGGTAAACGCGAATCGAGTTCCGCATAGTAATTCACGATACGGATGTATGCGCAAACGATACGATTACATAACCATGCAGGTATGCGTAAACGGCTCTACAACGTTGCGCTACCGTAGTATTTAATCATTCCCTTATCCGGCAAACTCAAATCGAGTTTCTCGCAGTAATTCGCGATAGAGACATATTCGATAACTACGGAGAATGGCCATGCACGATGAAATTAACAGAGTATATTATTCTGAAATATCTATCGTCAGTTAGAGCGATGAATTAAGGTCATATGAGAAGCGAAATAAGGAAAGGGGATAAAATAAATTTAAATCGTTGATTAGGAATGATAAAAAATTATATTATTTCTATAAGTCTTTGCAGATCACGATAAAAGTGTCTATAACTTACAAATCAATTTTTCATGTCAATTTTTAAAGATTGCGTGGAATCTGGATATATTGCGAGAAAGGGGATATTAAAATAATTTAAGCTACTTGGGATAATACCGAATTATGTACACCCGCGAAGACTTGATATCACGAGCGAGACTGGGATAACTGTTACGATCAAGATACGACGTGCGCGGTTCTCCAATTTTCATCATAGCTTGCGAACTCTGTGGAATCTCGTGACACAAGATCGCATGTGCGAACCCTATTACGTGGATAACGCGCAGGATGGCAAATGGCATGCGCGGGGTCTCGTCGAGATCGTTCTTCGTCTTCAAGTGCTTCTCTAGGCAACTTTACAGAGGCAGAGGCCTGGAATTCACCACAGGCACACATACACGCACGAGCGCTCGCATATATACCACCTACACACGTCACCATATCAACTTTGAAGTAGGAACGCAATAGGGGGGATGCCCGTTGTGGAAGGTGCTCACCGTAATTTCCAAGAGAGATTTTATTAGCTGTACGAGCTTTTCGCGAACGACGTAATGAATTAGCAAGTAGTGCACTTAGTTGAATAACATGGTACTGTAATGTCGCTGTATTATATCATTTTGAACTCTTAATTTATTAAAGGTGTATGTGCACCCTCGTAGGACATTACGTATTCTTTTTCGCGTTAAATGTCGATTAAATTTACGAACGCGAAAATGACAGTAAAAATGGAAACGAAGCAGATAGAAAGGGAAACTATTATCGTATTAAATTATTATAAAAATATGCATTTATTGTAAAACAATATTAGTTATCGCATTTACGAAACAATTATTTTCTACGCAAGATTTTTTGTAAATTTGATAAAATTTCACGGTACTGAAGGGACGATTGACGCACGTGTTATAATTATAAAATTCTGTTTTCGTAACGGTGTCTTTTACGGGCGACCTCCTTTAAATTGCTAACCGACTATCTGTCCCCTATTGGCCAGAGCGATCAGGCGCCCATGTCTCGTTCGCAAAACGCACGATCGATCAATACTTTGAAAACCGGTGGAAGCGTGTCCTCGAAGGCCGTGACAGGAAAAAAAGTAATACCGATAACGAAAGAGTCGTGGGGGGGGGGGGCGGTGGCGTCGGGAAGGAAAAAATGAATTATGCGAGGAATCGAAAATGCTGGTCACGATGGGAACTCCGAGGTATTGTCCCGACATCCTCTCCTCCCTCCATCCCCGTTTCCTTCCCCCGCCATTCTGTTTTCCCTTTCTCTCTGTCCTTTTTCTCCTGAAGAGAGGACGAAAAGAAAAGCGCGAGGAACGTGCGCGATATACAACATGTGTACTGGGGTAGGAATCTTACGAGACGTCGTTTCCTGATGGATTACCTATTTCGCGCACTTCTATCGCCGTTCGGAATTGGTCCCGGAAACGTGCATTCATAGCGCCGCCGACGGACGAAATACGCTTCCGCGTTGAATTACCAGCATCTATCCTCACAAACGTTCCATAAATCTTTATATTGACGGATTCGACGGATCCTTCGACGTAAGAATCCTTTACGTAAAAAGACTGCAGTACATAGGTCTGTTTGGAAAAAAAGGTCAAACAAGAAAGTTGATGTTTAACGTCACTTTCACATACACATTCACACAATCTCTCTCTTTTTTGTTTACTCAGTGAAAATTTCTATTTTAGTAAAAATGGAAATATGAGAAAAAGCATAGGAGCCAACTGTACTGTAATATTGCGATTTTGTAAGCATGTCGAACTTGCGCTCAATTTCACCAACAAAAGCATCCTCGACATGAAGGGAGGAAAAAGGAAGGATCGAAAGAGGATGTATGATTTGAAAAGTTAGTACGAGGATAATATAGTGCGCAATCTCATCCCGATAGACGACCGATAGATTCACTATCTTTATCGTCCTGAGAAGCTGCCACGGGTCAAACACGTGCACTACTCGAAGTGAAAAGAATTTTCGCGAGCTCAAATCTTCAAAGTATCGAAAGAATGTTCGTGCGAATCTAACAATAAGAGGGCTGACTTAAAATCGGATTATATTTATTTCGTTGGGTATGTTTTGAAGGTACTATTTTATCGTAAGATTTTGGTAAAATCAAAATATTGTAATAGATAGAGATCATTTGAGACAATTTGATCTCTTACACAGTAGTATTACAGTAGTAATAGCATTTTCAAGTCAGTCGGACCGCGCAGTAGTATAACCAAGGACTGTACGACCGTAAGTAGTAAAAGCAAGCAATGTTCGCATAAAAACTCTGAGAATCTACAATCACCTGGCGATAAAAGTGAAAGAATTCAGGCGATTTTCCGGGTAAAAATTCTCTAAGTTTTAGTTTGGTTAAAACTTTTTTCTTCCGAAATCCAGCTTTCCTTGAAAGTTGTGAATAGCTCCTCAAGAGTTCTATCAAAAAATACTGCGACATAAATCGTTTTTAATTGATTTAAAAAATGTTATAAACAATCTTCTTATAATGAAAACATAAAAATCGTCCTGCATTTTTTCGAATTTATATTTTTTATGGTTAATTGCCAGGATTTTTTTAAAATGTCAAGAATTCGGGAAGAATCTGTCTGATTATATTGATATTTTAGAAACGGGATGTCAACTGCACAGAAGAGCTAGATCAATTCCGTAATCGATTCGCGAAGAAAGAGCGAGGTCAAGACACCAATTAGGATGGCAGACGAAGATGGAAGGCGGTGGCCGGAAGGCAGAGTACCGTATTTTCATTTGGCCGGATCGCTCGTCAACCGGCAGTTAATCCTGGTCGAGGGACAAGCTCGGGGATGAACTAGTCGACGCAACGGGATCGTTAGTTTTAATCGTTCGACTGCTATTAGTTCGTGTCATTCTGCCCTCCGCTTTCCCTCGCCGGTCTCCTTTCGCGTCTGGCCTCCCGTTTTCTCCCGTCGATTTGATCCACCCTCTTGTTCCCCACTGTTGCCTCTTTGTCACTCACTTGTCGCTTCTTCCGCGGCCTATCTTTTCTCTCTCGCTTCGCCGAGTCCGGGCTCTTCCTACCTCGTTCGCTCCTTAACTGCATACTGCCTGGTGCCCGGGCTCAGACGACATTATCGATGGCGGGCATTAAACGTCTTTTGCCTTTTCCACCTCCCTCGCCGCGCTCGCTGCCATCCCTGTGCGACGAACCTCCCAGCCTCCCGTTCTATCCGGTCCAACGTTCTCGCTGCTGTCGCTTTAACGTGGATTTCCTATCCGGTGGCTTTTGATAACAGCGCCTTGGCAGCGTCTTCTACGTTACAGCGAAACTGGGACCGGGCGTTGGCGCTGAAAAATGAAGTGACTTGTGTATCCCATCTTCGATAAGGAGCGCCCGCGAACAAACACGTTGTTCCCTTCTTTACTTGTGCTTCAAGGAGATACGAGTTTCGATCGAGTAAAAAAAGTAAAAGGCGTCACGACGTACATGCAATTGACTTGCGGCGATTTTTAATTGAAATTTGACGATCTGATGAATCACCGAAAAAAATTTCACAATCACAATAAAGAAACGTTCAGTGTTCGTGCATTCCGTACAAATAAAACTCACGGTAGGTGCACGTGAATGCCGAACAAATAGCAAATTCCACATACGAAAAATAAAAAATATGATTCTACGGTTCAGAACTTTTGCCACGATCGAAAATAACGACCATACACATTTGCCAGTTAAAATTATTGAATAATTATATTTTCCTCGATCTCTTATTAACAGTTAATGCAAATATAAATTTTTCCTTTGCGAATTTAAGATTATCACTATTAATTAATAATTAATTAATAATTCATTTACAAATATTTGATTATAATTTGAAATATTCTATGAAATTTTATAGTTTGCTCATAAAAGATATCGATGCCTATATTTTTATATCAAATATTTCATTTGATTATTTTTAAAGATTTTACGTCGATCTATATTATTTCTGGATTTTATATATATAAATGTCCCTTCTTTTCTCTCTCTCTCTCTCTCTCTCTCTCTCTCTCTCTCTTATTATGATTGTAACTTAGCATGCATAATTTATCAGAGATAAAGTATCATTAATACGCATTTGGCTAGAGCAAAAGCTCTTTTGAATGCCGCCAACGTCGCAGTAGACTTTGCTGTTTTAAAATAGTGGGTCAGTCTCTTACAATCGTGTCAAGTTCTTTGAAAGCGTACGTGTGAAAATTCAACCGACGTAGAGAACAGCTATGTGGCTCAGCGGCTACGAGCATTTTAATGCAAATGCACATCTCTCGACCCTCATATACTATCACCAAAAAGACACCATTTTCGTGGTGAGATTCTTCTAACTACATTAGTTACTGTGTCGCTCACTGCGGTGGTGGTTGAATTCGAAAAATAAATAAGACGTGTAAAATGCTGTCGAAAGTAATAATCAAAGTTAGAAATAATTACCTATATTGAAAAGATCAATGCCTACAATGTTACATATGAGTGTGCGATATCAAACTATCGCCGTGAAATTGAATCGATTTTATGGCGATTCTCTTTTTTCGAAGCTTGTAATATAAAGGAACAATAGTATCCAATATTTAATTCGTGTAAAAGATTCAATTCTATTGTCTACGATGACTATCTGCATGTCTATATATGCCGCGCTCCACTTTCGTAATTCCAATTTCTCCGAAGTGAATTCCCGCTTTGCCAAAATAAATACTGCCGAGTGCGTCTGCAATAGCAGTTTCACGTTACGAAAGGTCGTTCATTTTTACATTAATTACACGAATTACCCTTCCCCGTTTCCGGTAATTCGAAGGCTGGCGGGTAATAGTTATCGTAGGTCGGGAGTCCTTAAGGATCGATTTCTCGATATAACTAAGCATAGCCGAGGATCGTCCAGGTGGTTCTTAACGTGCCGAGCGCCGAGGCGAAACTTGAGAAGTATTAATCCCGCCCCGAGAGAAGATATCGAGAGCAGCCGGTGCGCAAGAGGATCCGTGCAGCAGGAAAATTACATAGGCTAACGCAAGGTAACGGAATCTTAATCTCGTTGGTCCCACCGCGCTCTCGCTTCGCCGATAAAAAGTAGGAGCGAGACAGCCTGTTCGCGCTCGCTGCCGACGAGGGCTTGACAGGGACAGCAGATGGCTATCTCACAGATTTTCCACCTGGCGGTCCCGCGCGCTCCTCTGGGGTGTAATTTCGGTAATTTAATTTCTCGACTTAATAGAGGAAGCCGGGAGAGACGAGACAGCCGGAACGAAAAGAAATGCGATCAACACGAAGAGGAGAATTACAACTGGGGGTGGAAGAAGCGGTGAGGAAAGCATGAAAACGGCACGTCCGTTAAGATTTTAAGAAAATTATTATGTTTGCAATTAACCGCAGATGTAAAGATAAGAGAAAGAGGGAAAGAAAGAGCAGAACTATCGTTACTTTTTAATTTTTAATTGACTGCCTCGAGCCTTTTGTAATAAGACGCGCGCAAGTATAAGTATTACAAATTATAAGAGAACCTATTAGTGTATTCTTCGTAATAAGGAGAGCTCGAAATTTTGAATTCAACAATAATGCATTACTAGTCACGGATAGTCGTGCAAAGAGAAGAGCTCGCACAGCGCTTATAACAGTGCTTTTATCCGATACGATATCAAATACGCTTTCGTCGCTTTATATAAATACCATTATGTATAGAGCGTGGGAAGAGTTGTTCTCTCACGAGAGAATAAATTTCTATATTCAGCACGCGATACGATCCGCGGCATATGCCAGCGATATATCGTCAGAGAAATGATCACTGACACACATAAGGGAACGTGTTATCGCCGGAATAAAAGCTACCCTTCGCGCGTACTAACGAACGGATAAATTTCTTATGTCTGCATGTATCTACGATATGATCTAACCGTCGCCACACACATATCACTACGCTATATATTACCGTGTGGCTAAAATAAACGCAACGCGAAAGGCGACACGGAAGGGGTGGTCGCGGTTTTTGCCCGCGACAAGCCGTCAGCTTTAACGATCGCGTAGGAGAACCGTCCGGGCGCATCCTGATTTCATTAACGGTTTTAAATACGGCCACCGGTAATTCCGGCACGCGGTGGAACGCGACCGTAAACCATTCTCGAGAAAAGGAGGTACAATTTCCATGATTAAGGGGATAAACATTTACATTTTTGCAACTCTCCCGGCCCCCTCTCCACTTTATTCGTAATTGAGTTCCATAAATCACTAAATACTCTCTTCCTGATTTATTCAGTGTGCAAACCTTAATTCTCCTGGTAGATTTTAGCATTTTATATAGCACATAGTTGACATAGCTTTATATAGACATTAATTGTGATGTAGACTCGACATTATGACGGCAGCGCGTTATTCGGATCCTCCAGGGATTAATATAATCAGTGGATTCTACATATCGTACAGTATGCAGAAATGTAATAAGCGGAGCGTTAAATTTTCGAGTATATATAGCCGGCAAATCTAGGGTAATTATTCGCGCATGGTCTGTCCGCGTGTAAGAGATGAGTAGTGTGTCAGGAAATCACTTTTTTCAGTAATAAATTATCCTCGTAAATTGGAAGCTTCTTTGAAACGGAAACGTTCAAAGCCTAACTCCGTAATCCGATTAAGACGAGCACACTTGTCTCGCCCACCATTAATGCCCTTCTGACTGTGCCGAGGTGACTAGTTGGATATTCCGCGTACGATACAGCCCTCCGTAGCGTCGAGCTCTGAAATATCACGACGCCAAGTCGTTGGGAAACGCTTGCGAATGATAGATATACGATGCACGAACGCACCATATATTCAGGCGTGCGTCGGATAATCTACTTTTCCTTAATTTATCTTACTCATACGTAACGCGCGCAACCGCGGTCGTGCAATCGCGCGGATGACGGGGGCGCACGTGCGCGAGATACAGTGCCGTGCGTTAAAAACTATTGTCCAAAAATAATAATTTATTCTTACTTGCACGGTGATGGTACGTTCGCTCGTGAGAACCGTTATCTTTGACGATTACGACAAATCTGACAAATTCGATAAATTTGCGAGATTTGAAATGCAAGTAGCATCCTAAGAATAGCGTTTCAATCCGACAGTCTTGCTAAATAATTTGACAAGCGGATGTGATTACCGAATAATAATACACGTATTCCTTTTTTAGCTGTATAAATAAAATAATAGAATTTTAAACGAAATGAAATGAAATCCAATTAAATTAAATTGTATTGAATTAAATGGAGGTCAATCGCATCTCTCGTGCCGTCATTCATCGATCGCGCGCACGTGCAGCGCATATCGCAAATATGCGACTATGATCCAAACCGACATATTCGTTTATTATTCTGCATCATTCGACGCACGACAATGATGCGCGGCGCCGACTAGAATAACGCGAAATCACATCGATTCCGAGCATGCAGGTACTTTGTGCGTACTGTCTGTATGACGTCGCCGCTAGTCCCGTAACGCGCCATTGTCTACGCTCCATTCGGCTCGCTGTGCGAATCGATCGGGGATATCTATAAACCCTCTGCTTACGGACGTGCATAAATCGCATTCCAGTCGCGTTTGCGTGCAGCACGCACTGTCGATTCGCCATCCTGCGGCCGACGACTGACAACGACGATGCGACCGCATCGTCAGGTTGGTATTATTAAACGATTTCGGGCCCCGCAAATGGGCAACGGGGTACAAATTGCACACGCGGATTGCAGACCGCGCCCACGTAAAATGTGTCCTGCGTGAATACCGCGACGTCCCGCGAACGCCGTGTCTCGCTCTACGTGCGCGTTTTATTAAGCGCTACGTACGTCGAGCAATACCGTTGAAATATAAATCGTTTTCTCTGCCGATTGTGCCGCGCAAAAAGCGTAGAAATAGTCGAGATTAAATTGGAATGGTGATAGAAATTAAGGAGTCTAAGTATCACTATAATATATCTATTTCCTAGGCAGTACGTATGTCGCATAAAATTATTCGCGATTCGTTGCGTTTCCGCTAAAAAGCCCCCGATAACCGTTCGCTCACGCATACGCGCGCGCATATTTTTCTCGCAGCTGCACAAATTCCATCCGACAGTTCCGCTCGGTGACGAGAAGCGGAACCCGATGCACATCGTTTACTCTGCACTGTTTATTCTGTTACGTGTCAGTTGTTGCCGAATAACGGATGAATGTTTTCCCAAATAAAGTTTTCATGATGCCTCGGCGACTTTACGGGATAGGTATCATCCTACCCGTTTTCAATATTAAATCGCGCTTTAGAATGAGTTCCACGCTGCGCTCTATTACTGTCGTGAGAGAAAATCTCTCCCTCTCTCTGTCTCTCCCTTATTCTCTTCGATCCATCTCGTTTCGGCGGAACGACGACGGCGCCGTAGCCCGGCGATTTGAATAGCGCTGATTGACTCCCCATTATTATCGCCCGGTTCCCCGTTAACATGATAATACGCATTAGGGTGGTGCCAAACCGTATGTCTCACTCGACGCCCTACCTATTCTCTCCCCCGATTGCAATCCTCGTATCTGCGCACAAATATGCACGGCAGGAACATCGGGAAGCGGGCATCCTGCCGTTAAGAGAAGCAGACACGAAACCGTAGACGAGTATACCTTCGATGTTCGCTGTGTGTAAACGTTTGCCGAAATGGTCAACGACGTCAATATTATCGTGTCTCAGCCTTAACGAGCCAGTGGACCTCATTCGCGATAACAGTTGGCATGTAAATCCTATCGCTATAATGCCATGTGTAAGATTACGTAGCTTAGATTTCGATTCGGAACCGACAGTCCTTTATTGCAAAGAAATTTTCATCTTTAGTATTAACGTCTTTTTATCATCACGTTACTTGTAGAAAAATAATGAACCTAACGAGTGCCTTCATACTGAAATTTTAAGTGATATATATGTATGAGTACTCTATAAAATATTCTATTCCATGTATTAAATTTTTAACAATGTATCGATAAATTTGCAGTAAATTCTTCATTTAAGATATCGAAATTTATCAGTAGAATAATAAATTTTAATTTATTTTACGTAGTACCTATGTGTAGATTATTCAAGAAAAATTAGTGACTATTTTGTCAAGTATTAAAAAAAGATTTAATATTAAAAATGTTACGTGATCATCTGGCTATTCTCCTCGATCGTATCAAGAGGAAATTAACACTTGGCGTTGTCTTAATCGCGTACTAAATGTACGTAATATCGCCAAATCAAAATGATACAGTTGCTCGCAATGTGGTAGTGCACGCCGTAAGCAGGGTTGCGATCGTTTACAACCCTTTGGCATATTACAGATTAATGTACGAAATGGCGAATCATATTCGAGTTTGCAAGCAATTGCAGTTCGCAATCCGTATGTATTATGAACTACATACAAATTTATCTTAATGCAACTCATAATTAATTCAGTTTGCATTCAAAATTCTCGCCTACTACTAGACCGGCGAAAACGCTGCGCCGTTCATTTGCATGTAAAGGTAAACTGCGGTAAACCACGCGAATCATAATACATTTCAATAAATTATTTCTTAACGCTGTTAGACATTGTAACACATAATTATTTCGATAATTTTTCGTTAAAAATTAAAAAGTATTCTTAGCACGTTAATAATATAGCTACATATAAGACATATTTAACATTCTGTGATTTATTTGTGTACCTTGTAATTTGTAAAATTACACAAATTTAATTATATCATCATTTCCTATCGACGTGCAGATAATTATCTATTGACACTGCACCACCATCGGCGGCGGACTTGCATAACGGCGCTCGTGCACATCTACGTCGAAATGTAACTAATTAAGTAATGTCTCTGGAATCGTATCACTCTCGACATGCGTGCGATCCGTGACGTGATGGAATGCACGGAATCGACTGCGATCTCCGACAAGGAAACTCGCAAAATCGTAATATCGTTGTTCGTGTCGGAAGATCCCAACACGATAATTCCTATCACGTGTGCAAAATATTCATATACGTCTAATGAATATATCATCGTCGATGATACATGCGCTGCGTACGAACGTGAATTTATTTATCAATGTCGACATACATAAGTAACGATTACCCTTTTTTTTATTGTAAGCGTAATATTCGCGTTCTTTCGTTGATTCTACGGCGCTGAACTGGATAAGCGACGCTGAACTGTTCTTAGCGAAAAGTGAAGCATCAGAAAGGAGGAAGCGACGGCGGACATGTAAATAAGTGCACTTGTATGCCAGCGGATGTGCACACGACTCAACCGGAAAGAGCACACGATCGTATAGGGGATGAAGGTGGATGGTAACGGTGGAAGGAGGGACGGGATGAAGTATGGGGTGGGTTAACAACGTGATCACGGTTCAAGCACTCCCGCAGGATCGCCACATCAGCTGGCCGACCCACCCTTTCTCACCATCTACCATCCAGCCTCTTCTCCATCCGGCATTCTGTCCCCCCATCCTCATTCCCCTCGCCATAGGGTATCCCTCACTCTCTACCGTGTGCGTCAGGCGCTCTCCGGGATACACTCTCGTCGTGGTCTGTCAAGATACCTTCCCTCTTCCCCCGCGATCGTTTCCATCGATGCATGCGCGACGCGCTTATATGCACGTGCGAACCTGCCATGTGCAGATCGCCGGTCGTCGATTAACAGCCTCGTGCAACACACAGGCGAAACATCTCGCCGTATCGCGGAAACGCGCGCGTTTGGAAAAATGACGACCCCTCTACTCGGGTGCGCGATTCGTGTTTTTTCGCGATGCCCTTTTTCCCCCTTTCTTTTTTTCTCCTCTTTTACGCCGTGTTGTTTTTTTTCCGCGCGAAATATCGCTATTCTTGCCTCGATTTTCGTAATACACGATAGCAATAACGTTTGCCTCGTTACAACGGATAGCTTGCGAGCTGATCGTTCGTGTTAATCGTGTGCATTAATTAAGATATCAGGGTATTTGATAAGAGATTAGCGAATCGTGTACGCACACAGGAGAAATATTCGCTTCTGCTGCGCACGGAGATTATCTTTTCCCGACATTAATAAATCACGCGTCTGTTGACGTTATGAGTCGTCAATTGTTAAGTCTTATCAGCTGCGACTCTGTCATCAATTTTGTGATTATTATTTTTGAAAACCTCGCTGCGTAAACAGTCCGGCCGCTTAGGAATTTTTCGCATCAACACACTGCGATTTATCGGTTACATACCTCGTATTGCTCGCGCATCTTTCATTCTCTCTAAATTTTTATTCTCGCAAAATTCGAGAGCGATTACACGCTCCGCCCGCACAACGTTGATGTCAATACTATTTATAGAATGCACAAGTATTCATAAACATATATAATATATTTGCGTAACGGGTGTATGTATATATACACATATTTGCTCGCTATTATGCATAAACATAATGAAATAACAACGGCGTACCGCGATTTTCGTTTATTGGCGTAAACACTACGTAGCCCGCGTAAGTCATTCATAATGAAATCTCTCGATTGGTTTACAACCTGGCGGAGAGTTCGCTGGTGCACGTTAATTGACCTCATCATTACTACCGCCGAGTATTAAGAACCGTTCGCCAGCGGGCCGGCGCGGGCGCGGCGTTTTCGCCGCACCGCGCCGATCCGAAAGTACGAGGCGGGATTTTCTCATCGGTACTCCGGAAGTACTCCCTGCGCCCGATCTCGCGAATGCAATTTCATTAGTCTAATGGATTTCGATGCTCGAGACTGTAATCCGCTATTTTTTGCGTGCCGCGGCACGGAAAATTGGATAATTTATGGGTTTGAAGTAATGAAAGGGAATTTAACGTACGGAGGAAGACCCGCGCACGCTAGGCGATCCGATAACTTTAAAAATCGAGTCGACTCTGTGTGAACGCGAAAAAACAGGAAGAAAAAGAAAGAGTAACAGCGAGAGAGAAAGAGAGCACGAACAGCGGAAACAACGACGAAATCCGGACAATTCAGGAACAACGCAATTACTCCATCACAATAGATCCGCGGACTACGAGCTCTCTTTTGGCACGGCGTCTTATAGGAACGAACAAACTCGCGAGACCGAAAGAGGGACATTTCCGATCCTTTTACCTTTCAATTAATCGTCCAGGAATATTGGAGCCGTTGAAAGCTCTCTTAAAAGGTCCGAATCGTACGATGCGTACTAACGTATTACAAATTAATTTTAAGTGGAAAGACGAGTTTGGAATCACGTAATGGATATTGCAGAAAAATTCATATGAATGTTCTTAACGTTTTTATTTATGATGGTATCTTGCAGATATATGTATATATTAGATCGGTTTATATTAACCACGTAATTTCGAATTTAATTGCGTTCCGGTGACGCTAACGTCAGCCACAATCGCCTTTTACATATTTTACCGCTTTCGTTAATTAAGCCCTGCGCGCGCGGAGGGACGCTGCAAATAAAACGAAATCTGAAATGTAGATTTCGCCCACCCGCTGCTGTTATAACGCGCACTAAGAGGAATAATTTACTTTTTCAACAGCTTCGCGTATGTCGCGTCCAAGCTAGTTATACTGCCTTTTCACACAGAATTTCACAGTTCGTAAACATGGGAACGGAGCCGGTGCACGTAGCTGTCGGTTAATTTAGGGCAGGTTCGCGATGTGACGGGTTCCCATACGTGAATGCGTGCATGCGTGCGATGGAATCGACCACGGCCGATCGTGTTCCGCACGCGCGTTATTTCAACGCTTGAATTTTTAGTGCCGTTTCTGCCGCGTTCACGGAAGTTAAACTCCCCGGAAACTCTATCCGGGAAACGATCGACGTATCAGCCGATCAACATTGCGAAAGTTACTATCGTTCGGCATTTCGATTAGAATCAGAATCGGAGGATTTAGCATAAAAAGAGTGAAATAGCGACGAAATAGAGTAACAGTGACGAAAAAGAGAGAAGTTAATTTGTAAATTCTATACAAAGATATATATATATATAAGCATATGAGCTAAAAATAATATTTGTTTTATATAAAACTCATATATTAACTGATATAATAATGATAATTCGTAAATTAAACATTTCCATTAATGATTATAGCGGAGATATTTAATATTTTATTTAATTTTTTGTTTAAAGCATCGTGATTAATTAATCGAGAATAATATGATTTAATAATGGCGCAGAATAAAGGTACAACGAGCTTTTTCTTTTTTTTTCTTTTTCCTAATTCAATTGGCGAACTTTCTTGTAAAATAAAGCTTGTCAGGCTATCATATATATTTTTGCAACAATGTAGCATATCATTGGATTTACAATTACGAGAAATCTGACAAACAAGCATGTATTGTGCACTGATCGATCCTGCGTGTTCTGCTTAAGTGGAGGACGTCGTTTTGGCGAAACCACATGGAGGGTGATCAAACCCAGCAGAGACTAACGGAAGGAAAATCCGCTACGGTACACGGTACGGTACATTATGTACACGAGTTCGCAATGAGGAAATAAATCGCCCGCCTTCCTCAGTGAAAGGAAAAATAATTCTCTTCCCTTGCTTCTTCGCTAACGCGTAAATTACGGAAATTATATCAGTGATAAAACTAAAATTGTGCTAATATTTAAATGTAGTATCATAACCAGCGGAGTTTCCGCGCATCAAATATTTTCTTTCTCCGGGTTTTAAATTCTCTCTCATAAAAAGCGGAATTTACGAAAAAAAGACTGACGGAAAACGGAACTGCGCAATGAAATTAATGAGAGAGGGTATGGACGGAAAAGGGACAAATTACTTTTCTGGCAGACGTTCCATTTCACGCACAATTTAACCGCGCGATCTCCGTAAAAGGCGTTTGCATGATTGCTTTGCTTGCAATATAGTTGAAAAGAAAACGATCAACGGCAGGGAACGGGATCAGGCAAGCGCATCACTCCGCTTTTACCTAATCACTTTTGTGATGGCTCGATTAATCTTTCTGACGAAATCTGAACTGTTGCTTAAATAGAAAATGTTTGAATAAACTGCATCTTTACAGAAAATCGAGAAACTGAGCGAGGAATGTTCTCAATCAATTATAATTGCGTAATCGACGCATATGAGATCCAAAGTAAGCGAAAATATAATAATTCTTGACTTTACTCTAATGACTTTTAGTGATAATTAAATTAAGTTTAGAATTTTAGATTAACGTTTAAAAAAATCTGTATTTGTTATTTTTCCGCTATGCAAATGATTGGATTTATGAATACTATTCATCGTGTAATCGACGTAAACACGATAAAGTAATTTAGTAATACAACTTGTCAAATTTCTTGTAACGATAGGATCGCTATTTTAACGATCACGCTTGCCATTCTCCCTCTGCCGTTTATTTTAAAGTCCATCGTCCTTGTGTACGAAAGAGTGTTTTCAAAATGGTTTTGTTTGAAGAATGGTGCTCACGACGCAGGTAACTCTGGCGTAAATTTTGTACTTACGTAAATAATTAATGTCTCACAGATCTGCTTTTATCGATTTGACAAAATGTCCTCAATTAATTCCCCTGTAGGAATTTTTATTATCATGCCGTGTATATTGACTATTGCGTACAGATAGATTTATGGACAGTAACCTTTGATGTGTCACCGCAGGCGGCTTATTAAAGACTTCGTCATTGTCGTGAATATCGATGCGATCGTGTACTATCGCATAAAGGAACTTTGGAGTGCTCTTAAAATTGTAGAATGGGAAGACAATATCAGAGCATTATTTATTTTTACTCTGAAACTGAACACGAAGGAAGACGGCGAAGCGAGAAAATATTAGAAAGGAGAATGTTAAATTTTCAATTTACCCGATGCTGCGTAAGACTAGCACTGGTTTACGATATTATCTTATTGTTGTAGATTGTGCTATTATTCTATGTTCCTGGCCGACAGTTTTCACTTTATCCTGACAGTTTTACTCCCGAGTTTATTTCTAGCAGCTAGATGAAAGCAGTTTTTCCTTTGGTTACACGTCGCGTCTCCTCCGTGTTACTGGCATAGCATTTAAATACTTGATTGCGTGCACCTTTTTCCTGCCCTCATTTCCCTTCTTCTTCGTGCCCTGCACTCACTCTAATCTCCGTCTTTATTTTTGGCCATCGCGAGAATCAGAGACGGGACGTGCGCGGCGATATAATGAAAATAAGCTAATTGTGCATGTTAAAAGCTTTTCCGAGTTAACAGTGATGAACAGCGTAACGAGCTTTGCGCCGCTTACAGAGTTTGTTGTGCGATAATTTTCGGTTTATTTTCGTAGGTACGTGGCAATTGTTAAATTAGCAATTAGAGCAGCGCGACACTGTGTCGGAGCAACAAGCGCAAAATAACGATATAAGATGCAAGAAGAAGAACGAATGTAAGAATAAATTAATTTTTCCACAAATAGAATTTAATTTTGTTTATCGTTTTTTTTTTAGAACTTTTTTTTTAGAATACTTAATGCCTTACATTGCTGTAAAGGTGTCAACGCGTGTCAGGGTGACATACGCGCGCGCGTATCACCGCGTTGTCCTGATAATGCTTTTAGAGTCACGTCCAAAGGGTTGCATGTAACTGGGTTTCTGGTCCGTTAAAAATTACGAGAAACGGTCGACACAGCTTGTCGACGTTCCGGCAGCGTTCCGTGGGGGTTTAACGGCCACCAGCAACGGGGCTCGTTCACGGTTTGCCGCCTCCGACGGCGGTGCTGCCGGCAGCAGCAAGTCACGGGCCGGTCGTCATCCCTTTCACTTACTTTTCCAGCCATTCGACGCGGTTACTGGCCGCGAGCACGCTGCGAACGGTCCTCGGCACGAGAGAAGTCTCGCTGAGATCCTGTCGGAGAGACCATCTCTTACGCTATGTAGACCGCTCTGGAGCGGTAACGGATCCTTGGAGAGTCAAAATCGAGAGAGTCGAGATGTGAATTTTATCTCAATGCTTTAATGCCGTTGCGATTGCGAAACGTTGTTTTGCTTCGTTATCTGACCTATTTGCGTAATTAATTCGTTCATTACTCAGCTGGGCAAGGAGACCGAGAGCCGTCGATTCGCGAATTAATCTCTCGCGATTTTCTGACCGCAGTTTTTACATGATTGTGCTTGAAAATCGCGATGGTATTTATCTTCCACTTAAAACATTGATAACAGATTATTAGGATTAAATGTTTAGATTTCTCCGAAACCTCCGCTTCACTCGGATCGACAGCGATCATACGAGAGGCAAAAAAGATTGTTACGAGCAATGCAAATCAATGTGAAATCGCTTGATCGGCAAATAATGCGAACATTGCGCAGCTGCACGAGGATGATCCGATAAAAATAATGCGCTAACGAAAATGTATTTCGGTCGACGGAGATAAAAAAAAAGGGGGTAGAACGAGGCGCGATTTAAAATTTAAATGTGTTCGCCGAATCCGCGTTCACGTAAAACAAGTCGACGGTCGTTTATTTGGCCGCCGCGCGACCGATAAAATTTCACAGGCAGACAGTACGAATCGATACGCTTATATTTACATCGACGAAGTGTTATTAAGGAGTAATTAGATTATAGCTGCATATTGCGCTGCGCGTAACAACCTATAGCGATATTATCGTTTCGATATTAACTCTTTGCGCTCGTAATCAAGGATAGTCTCATAAACGATTTTGTATATATTATTGCGCTTATTGATGAATTGTAAACTGTAAATAATATATACTGATTCTCGGTAAAATAATCCATATGCAAAAAAATATTTGCGCCAAAAACAACAATCGCATTGATCAACATTTTCTATTAAAGAAAATGTTATTTTATTAACAATATTAGTTTAAATCAATTTCAATAAGAAACACATACTGAATATTGATACATATTTTTGAAAATTATTTTAAAGCGCGAAGGAATAATAGCAACAATCTGGTCATAATGTTATCGTAAAAGTCATTATAACAATCTTAACGCCGTTCACGATTACGCTCGCATGTTTGTCCATGAATTTCATCGCGGCTGCCTAAAACGGATACTTAAACGGATGCCTCTGTTTCAGAAAGGACGTCCGACTTCCGATGCAGCTCCAACGAGCCATGGCCATAGAGGCGGAAGCTACGCGGATGGCGAGGACCAAAGTGATTGCGGCGGAAGGAGAAATGCGAGCTTCCCATTCCCTGAAAGAGGCCAGCGACGTCATTCCCATGAGTCCCACCGCATTACAGGTACGCACATACCCTCTAGTATTTTGTCTCTTGCAACTAGACGTTGACGCTAATTATTAAATGCCGCTAATTATCTGCTATCGTACATCGCTTCCGCACTTTACTTCCTGGCTTCGTTTATTAGTATTGAATATTGTTACAATAACTTGTAACGCTATTATTAGTCGCCTTATTCTATACATGCATTTAAAATTATTCATCGAGCAAAATTGGTACTGCAATTAAGCAGAACCGCGGAAATACTTTTTTAATTATCGAAAAAAGCGTAACTACGTGAATGCGATGTAAAATCGGATGAGAGGATAAGGTTAATTATGTCGCATTGGTTCCGTAGAGATTCCTTTCTCAAAAATATTAAAAAATTTTTGCCGTGCAAAATCTACGGATAGAACGAAATAAAAGGCTTTATTTGACTACTCGTTTTATTTGCAACACGATGCAATTAAACAAAAATCCTCGCTTGTGAATAGGGTGACATAATTAGAAGATAAGAGGAAAAAATTTTGTCATATTTTTAATCGGCAGCTACGATATCTGCAGACCCCGAAAAACATATGCGACGAGAGAAAAACGATCATATTTCCGTTTTCGATTAAATTCTTGGTGTCTTTATTCACCCCTAGCTTGCGCGCTCAGGATCCTTATACATAGGGCGAAAAAGTATTAAAAATAATGATCATCTCTTTTACTAACTTAAGCGACAGTTATCATTGTAGCAGAAAAAAATATGACTTTATTACTTCGAAAGAAACATAAAGAAAATAATCCTAGAAATATAGAAAGACAAAGAATTATATAGTGATATACAATCATCTGTTATTATTGTCTTGTCATATATTATATTTATTCTGGATGGCAATTTCGGATGAATAAGATATACAATTGGACTTGAATATCTTACCTAGAGTAAATATTACGTAACGAGATTGAGAAGCGTTAGAAGATCAAAAACTGATTGAGTGATTAGTTTGTTATGCTCCGTCAATACGATCGTTTTTCCGGAACCGGATGATACTGTGTTTGCGTCTGACGATTTGCCAACTAAGGCAAATTAATTACACATATCCACTGATCCAATTCGCTGGAGATGGTCGCGTTAGATGGAGATTCGATAAACATGTGCTTCGATAAGATCGCGCTTTCAAAGTGCGCCTTCGTTTAACTAAAGCCAAACCCTAGCTCGTGCAAACGGTCTCGCATCAGATATCGTGTACGTATTTTCCTACATTGGGAAATGGTCCGGCTGGCCGGTCGGCGAGGGAGTTTACGATTGCCGCCATCGTGATTTGCATACGATCCGTCTCTCTTTTCGTGTTTAGCGTTACTAAATACCTCGAGTTTGCTCGAACTCTCTACATTCGTCGATCGACCGTTTTATTATCTTTCGTTTAGCGTCGGATACTCCGGGCAGTCTATGGTTTTTACGCTCGTCTGGGCTTTTTTTTAAGACTGTTGCACTTTCTCGAGGTCTGAGACTGTATTTCTGATTAAAAAGGGATAATTAAAACTCGGAAAAGCTTTTACATTTTAATCAAATCAAATAATGTAAAATCAAATAATGTAAAATTTTGTTATTTTATACATTGCGATATTAATATTTCATTAAAAGAGTTTTTAATTAGTTTAAATCCCATTGAGTTTTTAATAGATAAAATTTTAAATAAATTTAATAATCCGTATATTATTATGTTGCCTCTGGACAAAAGTTAAATTTAAGTTTTTACAATTTATCGATAATACCAAGCACTTGAACTTTGCTCGAATCGAAGTCTCAAAGATAAATTGTCCCCTCAGCCTGTCAAAACCTGGAAACGCAATGCATCATCCACGGTACACAGAATACCAAAGGTTGAACGCATTAGTTGGTCATAGTTTTATTATCCCATTTCGTTCCGGATATTCGGGACACAGTGGTTTTTATTCGCCCGGGTGCGCCGACTTTTTCAAGATCGTTCGTGACGCGATTCACCGACGTTTATTTCCCGAGGAAAACCCTGTGATGTCAAACCTTCATCTCTCTTTTTCTCTCTCTCTCTCTCTCTCTTTTTTTTTTAAAGATACAGCAGAGCGTATAAGTTCGAAGGATATGACGGTGCACAAAATCGACGAGCGCCGCGGATCTTTTTTATTGCGCAGCAGGGCAGTAGAAGGAAGCTCTCAGCGAACGCGGTTTTGTCCGACATGCATTCGATTATACTCGTAAAGGGGAATGCCATTATTCGCCAAACGCACAAAATTCGATTGCAAGAAGCGAAGCGCTTAAAAGTGGAGAGAAATATTCTTCATTCTTTTTCCTTTGGATAGGTACCATTCCTCACCCCTCTTTCTCTCTCCTTCTCTTTCTCTCTCTATTTTTCTCTTTTGTTTAGTTCAATATTAATTACCGTAATTAAACATTTTATTTTTAATTCATTTTTATTTATTGCATGAGAGAGAGAAAGAGAGAGAGAGAGAGAGAAAAAGAGAATGTTACATCGCAATAATTGTTTCGTGAATATTCCAAAACCAGATAAAGATTAATTGCGGCCCATTGGTGCGTGCGAGCTTCGAACGTGGCCTACTTCATAAATTCCCGCGCGTACTGTAATTTCCGAAACGTTTCGATGCGTTTCCATTTAATCGTGATAGAACAATGCGCGGTCGGACAGGCGATTCCACGCACGTGGTCGTGCGCGAGTGGTGAAGCGAGCGCTGCTCCGCCACTCACAGGTAGAAATCCACGGTAAAGACGAGAAAGGGAATCTTCGCATTATGCTAATAATATTCGGTAAAATAAATGGCTCGCCCATACAAAAAGGCAACGATGTCGTATATTAAGAAATTTCTCTCTCTCTCTCTCTCTCTCTCTCTCTCTCTCATGCCCTTCGCGTTCGACCCTTCACGCATATTCATTCCGAAGAGGATGGTGGCAAATTCCGTCCTCCCTTCCCGAGTCACGTTCAATAGGGAGACGAGTATTCAACAAACGCGATAACTTTGTTCTTAGTCGACCCGCTTCGCACAACGACGATGTGCCCACCGGCATTTTATACGGCTGGTTCCCGGACCTACGAGGAATACCAACCAATTAAAAGAACAATAGAGCCTGCAAATACCATTGTCATACGCGCGCTTCTACGCCGAATGGTGCCCATAAAGCGCGCTTTTTATGTATAATGTCTCGGTTTATTCCTTTTTCTTAAAATGATTATCACCCTGGGACGAACAGATCTCATTTCCCACGCCCCGACATTCTAAATACCACTTCTCTCTGCTATTATTAATGTAGTTTCGTAAAGATCGAGATAATTAAAGAGATGAAGCCGTCGTTCTTTCCTCCTTTCGATCTCTTTCACGGGGTTTTAGAAAGCTTTGTGCGCGTGAAAATTTTAATGCCTAGTTATGATTTTTCCTCGTATCCGATATAGAGAATGTTGAATTGTGTGAATAAAACTGAATTCCTCTCTCTCCTCTCTTTCTCTCTCTCTCTCTCGTCAAGGATCTCGTTAAATTATTCTTTTTATACGATTCGAGCGTGTAACTTTTGATATCGTATGATGATTAAATGAAAATTTACACGAAGCTGAAAGATAAAATTCCATCCACAAACTTACATTTCTGCGCTCGGATTTCTAGGGATTTATTTCTGCAAATTTTTAATTAATTATAATGCGAAAGTTATTAACGCCGCAACAAACGGCGTATTCTCATTCGCGTATCTGCGTATCTACGATCGAGAACAGTACCGACTCTCCGTGCCCCTCATACATCAGATTCGCGTGTTTGAACATCAGGAGCGGGAATGGGTTCTAGCGGATGAGAGGACAGAGATTACCGAGAAGTAGATCGAAAGCGATGGGAAAGAGGAAGAAGTGGAATAGCGAGCAGTCGAGTGGCGCAATAGCGGGCGCATTACAGACACGGCGATGTTTCTCGACGCACCGCTTGCCAAGTTGGAGCGATGCGACGCGACGTAGCTGAGAGCGTGTACTTCTCAAGAATGTGCAACGCGCTTACCAGGCGAATGACTTTCGTGATAATGGTCCATCTCCGAAATTCGAGGCAGCGAAAATGCATCTTGGATCTCGCAATCTCCTAATCTCTCGTAAGCGCGTCTTTGCACCACGTTATTTTTATCGCCGGCGTTAAATCGCATTTAGTTTCTCTCACACCGTTTCGAGTAACGTCGCGTGACGCGTCGCGATACTTTACGAAGTGCCGCTAAGCCAATACATTGTACTTTGGGGGTGACACCGGGAGTGAAAGTTGCAGAAGTCGACGCGACTTTAAACGAATTATACAATTTGCGTTACATCCGATTACACGCGGGCACGAAAACTCTGGGTTGCACAACGTCCCCGTGGATTATCACCGTGCCCGCGAAATGATTAAACGCATCTCGTATAACACGTTATTACGTGTTCCTTCGGTAACCAGCGTTGCGGGATTCCGCGCGGAGTCTATGTCAATACGTATACGCGAAAATTGAATTAACGCAAGTCCCGAGAATAATCTCGTGCGCGATAGCTAAGATACGTGAGTTGTTATAATTAAGGGATGATCACGTTCATCCTCTCCGGTTCAACCGTCACGGTTTAAAATCCCCCTCGTGGAAACGTGACTGGTGAAATAATGCGCGATTACAGCGACGCAATATTCAGTAACCTCGTCATTGGGTCACTAATCACTTTATTCGGATCCGTAATTAGCTCGTACGAAGTTACATCTTCCGTTAATTCAAACGTGAGAGAAACCTTAAAGAGAGAAAAAAAAAGAATGTAAGGAATGGGGCTTGTTCTTTTTCCGTCGAGATCCGCGATTATTAATGTCGACCACAATTATACGGTTTCATTTCAGATTAATTTCGTGCTGTAATTAGCTTTGGGAACCATCATAAAGTAGCGTCTTCTCTGTGTAACGCAATCAGTCTCACCCTGCTTCTCTCTATATTCGCAAACACATAGCTAACGGATCGATCGATCACCGGCCGGCTATTACAACGTTACAATCGGACGTAAGAATGCGGGGCCGGAATTCCGCCAGCGAAGGCGCGGAACGGAGCGGTAGCTGCCTAATCGCCTAATTAACCGCAGACGCATTGGCGATTTATCCGCGGCGCCTGCGGCGTGCGGGGCGAGCGGATATGATTAATGTTTCACCGGGCTAAGAGAGAGATAAAGAAAGAGGAGCTTCTCGGCTTCTCTCGTGCGAGAATCGCGCAACAATCTTTCTCTTCGCGTATCCTTCTTACATGTAGAAAATGTTTCTCTACGGCAGCGCGAGGTCGTAAGATAAGAAAAAGAAGAAGAACGAGGAAGAGAGAGAGAGAGAGATAGAGAGAAAGAGGGGGAGAGAAAAAGAGCCACCCACCTGCAAAATAATTTCTCGAAGGGATAGTCTGGAAATGGGTGAGTTATGTTGTCTGGAGTTTTATGTTTCCGCCGTCCGCCGCCGTCCGGGCCCATAGTTTCGAACTTCTTGGGCGGCATAAAGCGCGGAAGAAACGTGACCGGGGCTTCGTATGGAGCGCGAACAAACGACGGCATCGTGACCGACCTCGAGACGCCGCCGAGCCGCGTCGTCCTGCTGCCTGGTACCCACGTGCTACACCCGTCATCCGCAGAGCAAATACAGGACGTTATACCTTTTGCGACGAACGACGACGACGAAAACGACCAAGACAATGAAGAGAACCCCACGTCTCGACCGTAATCGAGCGTTCGTTATTTGTTTACGGGGACCAAAGCGTTTCTCCGAGAAGATGGATTTCGTTCCGCGATGCCGAGTTGTTACTGTCGTTAGACCGCGTGCACATTGGCGAGATTTGCCGAATGATAAAGCAGACAAGTCGAATGAAACTTTTCTTTTCAGCAAAATAGTATCTTGCAAAAATCGTTATCTATCGCAAGCTGAATTTTTTAATCGTGTAGCTTTTTGAGAGACGACCAACAAGCGCGAGTTTGTCCTCAACGTGAAAATTAATATTTACCAATTTACCAATAATTTTACGCCCGCAAAATCAGAGTTAAACCACGACGTCTCTATTACATTTAACAAGCAAACTTTTCTATTAGCTTTATCGCTTGCCGATGTGCACATGGCCTTAAAGAGCAGGAAGTAATTACAGGGTGAACCGACACGGCACCGGTTAAAGCTACGAAACTACACGATGCGGGATAAAATGGATGGAGTGCCAGCACGCGTAGACAATGAGAAGTTGTAATGTTTAATCCTTTGCAGTATTCGATTAATATAAAGAAATCTAACTTTCGGATTACAAGCTTGCTCCTCGCATCATTTGTTTGTCTCATCGATTGTCACGATTTTCTTCATCATTAATTTTAAACAATATATTCTTTGCGCTTTGATTGCGCTTTTAATTGCATGGTAAAAAGTATATTTTTATTTGGCGATGTTATACTAGCTATTCAACGATAACTTCCTGGTCTGTTAATTTATCTGTTTTACACTTGATGATATAACAAGGGAGAAGGGAAAAGCGGATTAAATATTGTATTACACACTCGGAATAAAAATTTGCGAACACTAGAGGTGTCCTCGAGGACACGAACGCTATCTCAGGTATCTCCATATCTCTTGAGCTTGAGCTTTCCGCGGTGCTACAGACGCCGGCGATTGGTGGAGGGTACGAGTGATATATTCACCTTACCCCTCTTTCTCCAGCGAGGCGAGAGTGCGAAAGAATATTAGGCGGATGGAGGCTCGTAGGCGTCAAAGAAGAGCGGATGTAACAGGGGTAAAAATGAGGCCGGAGGTGGAAAAGCGCGCGAACGAGGTAAAGGCTGAGGGATACGGGAACGAGGGAAGCTACCGCTACTAGATTTCATTATGCAGCCTCTTAAAGTTGGCGTAACTCCCATTGGTCGTAAATATGAGTTACGACTGTCCGAAATAGCTTGGCGCACCTTACTATATCTACATATGACTCTCCGGTAGACTATAATTTATTTCACCGCTCGCAGGAGAGGGTCCAATGAATGAAAATAGCCAACCGCCTGACGTGCATCCTCTTTTACATATGTTTCCCTCCGGTTCCCTTGATACCCGGACGAAAGTTTAGGGATATGATCATCACGATTGAGTTTGAAATCATTCGGCTATGACGGAAACACCGAAGGGACGGAGTTATCTGATTCGCAAAACAGCTCGCCTCGGTTCCCATTGTAATCATTAGCGACCGTTAATATCGCCTTCAAATAGCGTTAGTCGCGATTGAAATCGCACAGGAAGTTCCTGGCGCGGAGGCGTTTCGCGAAACTAGGGGTGCAAATAATTAATCTGTTTATGGCGGCGAACGGCTTGAAGCAAGTTTACACAATGCAGGAATAATTACTGATCATGGCTTGGGTTTGAGAATGGATCAATATAGGAAGCGATAGAACTCAAGTTTCAATTTTCCAACAAGAGATTTTGCAGATCAACTTTGTGCAGAAATATTTGCATTTTTTTAATATGTGCGTTATATATGTAGAAAATAAGAAGAAACAATTTTATAGTTTGAAAACTTTAAACTTCTCGTTAAATTCATTACATCTTTTTAGTAATGTAAATGTTCATCTAATTATTTTCTTGTACGTCGATAATTCAACAATAACACTACAGAACGATACGATTCAAAATGCGGAAATAGAATTGTCTTTGTACCGTTTGTCGGAATAAAGAGGAACGATGTTTCCTGCAACTGGTGAACACGGTATCTTTTAAAGGATTATCGTAAAACTTGAAATAAAATTTAATTATTATATATTATAATATTTATTATCATATTTCGAGCATATTTGTCGCAAAGAATATAGCATAAACATCTGCATTTCGTCACAATATCTCTCTAAACTTCTTAATTTTTAAAAATTATTTTTCTAATCGATGATTTTCTAAACGTCGTAATTAGTAAATGAGTGAATGACAATTAAGATTCTCGAATCTTTATTGGATTTTATTAGCTCAAAAATTTTATTTTTAACTTCGCTCATAAGATAGAAATATTTTATCGAGAAAGCTTTACCTTCTAATGTTATCTCGCATGCAGCAGACGGTAAAAGCTCTCGTTGCCTCATCATGGTCATGAGAAATTTGCCAATCATTAGATAATATGCAAAATATTGCAATCTGGAAACTGCATTTCCGAAAGGAGGACATTATTAAAGAGAACAATACGATTATTGTTTATACCGAAGGATGGCATTACAAGTGATATTTCGAATCAATGAGCTACCCTATCTGATGCTTTGAATAAAATGATTCTTGTAATTTGTCGATACAGAAGTTGCAATTATTTAATCAATGATTAGCATTGTTAATTATATCAAACAGTCGAGTTTAATAAAAGTAGTTAAATTTATTCAAATTTGCTTACGGTCGTCATAAAATTTCATCAATAATAACCACTGATAAATCAAGGATTCGGTATAAATAAATACTGTTTTATTGAATTGCGACAGAGGAGCAACGCAATTTCTCGAAATATTCCTTTTAAGAATTTACGAGCGAAGCGAAATGTATGATTGCGACCTGTATGAATAATGTTTCTACGTTTACATTATAGAAGTTGTTTGCTTTTCCGTGACACGACTGATTTCTGTCATGCACCATGCATGCCATAACGAACTAAATATCATGGACAAAGCGGTTAGATTATAAAGATTTAATGAATGTTGGCGCAGTAAAATGCCGCGAAATCAAAATTTTATTCGGTCGTTAAACATGCTCAATCCGGAGCATGTTACCCGTAGTACAATACGCTGAGTATGCCGTGTACGCATCCATGATGCATTATTTATTGCCCGACAGGGTTATAACTCTCTCCATTTAATGCGGCGAAAGACTTGCCGTCTATGTGCGAACGTGCACCAAAAGCCAGCAATCTCCGCCAAATTTTCTACATGGAGCGAACATGTAATCACCCTTTATCACCGTCATTTACAAAAGAATGAGATTATGTATCAAGTTAATTAACGGCTGCGCGTGCGATTAATGGCAAACAAGACGGTTTTTTCCGCCTTTTTTAAAAACAAAAGTACAAAAGTACAAAAAATATTTTATTTTTCTTCTATAAGACGATTATTCAGTGTACAAAAAATATATAACAGAAAATATTACAATATTATAATATTAAAATATTACAATATAAAATATTAAAATATTACAAATTACACCTTTTAATATTATTAATTATAGTAAATAATGCAACAATTATTTTTCCCGATGTCGTTTCAATAATAGTATGTCTCAAAACAACACTGTAATCCGTGTAACTTCAAATCCTTCACGTTTTTATTTATTTAATATTTTATTTTCATTGTAACTGAAGAAACAAAGAATTCTAGAGTAGAAAGCCGTTGTACAAATATCTACAAAAAATTACAATTTTACAGTTACAATACTATATTCATTGGTACCGTCGAAATACGCTTTTCCCTTTCCTGAGGGCCTATGTCGATTTCTGGCCAGCAACAATAACGACAACATCGAAATTTTACACGATGCGCGCGCGAGAAAGAGATAGATAAAGAGAAGGAGAGAGAGAGAGAGAGAGAGAGAGAGAGAGAGAGAGAGAGAGCGTGAGAGAGGTGCAGGTAAAACTGGTTGGCCGGAAACGCAGCGCAATATCGCATTACTGAGCAATTATAAATACGTAATGCATTTATTACTGGCGTGCATTAGTGTCGCCGATAATTCACGTTAAACGCCGGATTATCGTGCGCGGCGGATATCCTATTTCTGGTATCGATCGCGCAGCAATTCTTCAATCCTTTTTTTTCCTCGCGCGAAGCTGCACGCAGGAGGCTTTTAATTAGCGGAAGAGAATGAGCACGTCCGTCCATAAATCCTTAAAAAATCATGAGCACACGCTCGCTCTCTCGTATCATACGCCCTGACAATGAACGCATATACCTGGCATCGTATAAGCCATAAAGCCTCGCGCAGACAGGACGATTAACTTCCGTGCATGTGCAATACCGTAATGCCCCATGAATCGGAATTATTGGCCGTCGAGTTCGCGTCGAACTCATTTTCCACCGGCTAACACAATGCGAGCGTATTTTTGCGCGATAACGCTGCACGGCCCGATCGATCCATTACTCCACGATGCGCTTTGTTTATCATGCCATCTTTCCCTTTATTCGCGCCATCATAATTATCTTAGAGATTTTTATTCTTCATCGTTGCCCGTCGTAGCCGCGCGAGAGCACTTTCCGTTCGCGTTGAAGGAAAACGGCAGGTGTCCGTTACGACAAGACCCCCGAGACGAGAAGCTGAGGAAGGCGACCACGGGATTAAAACAAACTTGGCCGGCGACGACCAAGTCCATCTCGATCCCGCACAATGCGTCACGTTGGCCCATGTAATAAACACCGGTATATATGTGTATGATATCACCGTGTCGGCGCATCCCACATAGCGCGCACGTCATCCCGCGGACCCGCCCGCAGCGTTATCTTTCCGGAATCCGCGCGACAACGTGAAACGACAACGCGAGAACGCCTGAAAATTTTCGCGAGAACTTTCGCCAGAGGCAGCGCAGAGCTATCTCCGTTCGTTTACCTCGCGTTTCCGCAAATCCGGGCCGCGCGGGTTTGCGAAACTGTCCACGCTTCTATCTATCTATATATTTCTCTTTTTCCTCTCTTTCTCTTTCTCTCCTTTCGCGTCTCCATCATTTCGCTTCCGTGATCTGTAATGTCCCTGACTTTAATGCAGCCGCGCGGTTTCACCGCGGAGTTTTGTTCATTGTCGGGTAACGTCCGCGCGTCTGACAATGATAATCGCTCGACGTCACGCGAGCTTAATACATTACGCGATGAAGGGAGTATCGCGTTGCAGTTGTGAATAGCGTATGGTATAGATATTACGGCGCGCGATACGTTGTCTTACGCCGCCAGAAGTTAGGTCAGAAATGTAAAACGTCGCTTTACGGCGTTTGATATCGCTCCGCATTCGACGAAAGCGGATGTTCCGATTGTTAAAACGAATGATTTGCATATTTACCGTGATCGATGTTAACTGCGAACTGCGTGTCGTATTGCGTGACGTGATCACAAAGCTATTAGTTCGTTAGCCGGCCTGTGTCTGATACTGTTTTTATTACTATGTCAAAGCCGAGCTGGCATTAAACCGGCGAATTTCTACATGACCGTTTTATAATACGTCTATGTCGCCGTTGCATTGATTTTTACTGAATGCCAAGAGAAGAACGCGAGGGAGAGAGTAAAAAAGTCTGCGATATCAAATCGTATTACGGAGCAACAAGCTTTTACGTCGCTTCAAACTTGATGGTCGTTAGGCGCATCGATGGGGCCGTGAAGGGTCTCAGGACAATCCAGCGTACCGTAAGAAGGTACGCCCGGGACAATAACCGTTAAAGTTCTACGTGAACTATCCTGAGAATTGCTGGCTCGCCGTCTTAGCCTACAGGGTATTATCGATACTTTCTATATCTATCGACGTTAATTAACGAAAGTGACCTGTGAAATATAAGTCGACAGCTGTGGAACATTTTCGCGATTTACGGCCGTACGTATCGTGGAGTTCTTACAAGGATGTAGCATATAAACTATGATACATGAAAAAGATAATTGTGTTTATTATTTTATAGAATAGCAAATAGATTTATGATTCATAATATCGTAAATTATATTTTTATTACATACTATAATATAATAATAATAAAATAAATAAATAAAGTTATAAGAAATTAATCGGGAAACGAGTAAAAAATATTTTCTATTTATCAAAAGAAAAATTTATTTCAAATGCGTAATTTCATATCTCTCGAGATATAAAATACAGTTGGCTAAAATATTTGATTTGGCAGAGTGAACGTAAAAATTTGATATCTTTCGGTAAGATGAAGAGACTTTTTAAAACGATGAGTCAAACTGAAATGTTTATGAAGCGTATACTCTTATAATACCATGCAACCACTAAGCCACTCGAAGATAAATCTATAACTTCCTTTTTGCCGTGCTGTCGGCCAGAAAAATAGGGCAAATGCATTCATTCGATAAGTTATTTCATACGATTAATCATTGCTTATTTAAAATTTGCTTGCTTTAATCTACTTTGCTTTTTAAATGTTACATAAATGTATATATAGCGGCGCGTATAGTACATACACCACTTTTTTCAGACAACAAATTATGAAAATAAATATATGAGAAATACAAACGTTTCATCATCAAAGAAATAGAATTTTAGATAAACCGATTGAATGGGAAGGAATTATTCGTCACTAACGAAACCGGAGACACAAATGACTTTGCTTAGCGCGGCGAGGGGGCGGACAGGTTTGCTACGCTCGTTGAATACGTACGTATAAAAATAGCCCGGCTCTCTCCGAGCGCGCTGCGCGCTGATATGATTTCGCGCGAACGGAGTCGGACGATTTCAGCCATCCTATGAACTACGGCAATTGCGACTAAATTATGCTATTCGACATCCCGGAATGAAGGAGGAAGAAAAACGCGCGTTCCGCGCTCCATTCCCGCGATCGCAGATGCGAGATAACTTTTCTCCGCTCGGTCGTATCTTCCACGCTGATCCCAACGACGAATGGGGTCATCCTCCAAGTTTTTCGAATTCGACCATCGAGCTTGCACAGATAGAGACAGAGAGAACGAGGCAGAAAGAAAGGGGGAAGAAGGGGAGAGAATCCCGGAGAATTTCACCAACCGGTTTTTCATGCGTTAACCGATGTTTTTTTCACGCTCTCCTTTGAATGTATACAGCACCTCGATAATTGCGAATGGATAAATTGAAAAGATAGATAAAGCAAGACACGCCAACAGAGATTTACCCCTTCATTCCTTGAAAATAGTTTCTTCTAGCAAATCGTCAATTTTACCCGCTTGAATTTTTTATGTGGATCATCAAAGATTATCGCGATGAAATTGATGTTACTTGAATGTTGAACTTTTCTCTCTCGTTTTTTGTATTTAGTACGTTTCTTGCCAATCAACCAAAAATCAACGAGAGAGAGTGTTGTTAGTATAATTGTAAAATTTTCATTGGGCAGCTCGTCTCTATTTTGGTGCGAATGGAGTAGAGAGAGAAAATCGTAGAACGACTAAATGATGAGAAAAATAGAGCGTTGCGTATATCCAGATTGGTATATGTTCCATTATAAAATTTCGAATGGCAGTGATGGCAAATATTCCAGAGTAAATTAATACGGTTTGCGACGTGTGCGTCGCGATATGTTATAAAAAAAAGAGAGAGATGGGGAGAGAGATCGGGGGAAGGGGGAGAGGGAGAACGTGATTGAGATTACCTGCTATATTGAAAAATCCGGATATCCGTAACGCCGTAGCGCATTGCGGAGCATCCACAAATCCGACAAATCCCAATTTCATCCGCATCATGGACGAATATTCCCGGAGTCGAAATTTCAGCTCTACTGGATTTTGTAAAACAACATTTCCGCCTAGGTTAACGCAACCCGCTTATCATCGCATCGCGTGCAACATCTAATCAAAGAAATTTCGAAAAAGATATAGAGAAAGAGAGAAAATTATTTCTCCTTGATATTTCTGTCAAAAAATATTATAAAAAATTGTACAAGAGAAGTTTAACTATTAAAGAGAATATTCTAACACATGTACATTGCATTTTGTTGCGAACGGTGCGATAAAAACAGCTGGGTAGTCTCTGATCCTGGGTTTTTCACTTCGCTTGCACTCTGTTAAATTAATTTGCGCACAAACCATGGTTAAAACGCATCAGCCATAAAACATTACGATTTATTTCTAAGAGAAATGTGTATCGCTTTAGTGCTCCGAGTCTTGATTTATTCAGAGAAAAATCTGAGTGTTTGCATATGAATTATTCCGAAGCACAACCGGAAATGAGAAATTTAAAAATTTGTTTAAATATTTCTAAATTTTAATTAATTTTTTATTATTAATTTATGTTTGTATGAGTTTTACGTTGTTCTTAAAACTATTTTTTAGATTTGTCATTTAAAAGTAAGGAATACACAGATATTAATAGAATAAACGAATAATTAAACATTGTGATTTAGTCGGTTTTAAATATTGCACGTAAAATACTTTTAGCGATTGGAACCATGACTGGCAGAATTCACCTTTCTTGAAACAGAACAATGCTCTGACTCGTTTCGTTACACAGATAAATAAAATTTATGACTTTGCATAGCAAAGTCTTAATTATTCCCAATCATATCGCGTAACGCATAATGTATGTATTACGAGATCAATCATGCCGCAATCATCCACGTCGTACGTTTCCAGAACGAATTCGTTGTTCTCGAGGGAAGTTCCAGCGACCTGATACGATGGCGAGAACTATTATTGCACTCGCAACGGTTGGACCGCAAAGGTAGTTAACACGCGCGATACAAATTGCATAATCTAAACGGAGAATTGTGCCATGAAGGGAATGGTAAAGGGGAAGGGTTGCAGGAAACGTGACGCGGCGGTGTGCTATAGGGCAAGGGCAACGGGGGCGAAATCTTATCATCGATATCCACCGGGATTTCAAGTGCCAGGTAAACAGACTCGTATTTGAGATTTCCCATGCGGGGTTGACAGAGAGAGAGAGAGAGAGAGAGAGAGAGAGAGAGAGAGAGAGAGAGAGAAAGAGAGGGAGAGGTCAGTTTCGGAGCTGGAGAGAAACGGAAACGATGGAACGAGTCAAAACTAGGAGGGTAGCTATAAGGGAAGACGCCAGAGGCGAAAGGGCGACCGAAAAACAGGAGCGAGAGAGAGAGAGAGAGAGGGGGGGAAGGGAAAGGAAGAGAAAGATGAAATCCTTGAATAGCCCGTGCGTTCTCGTGAACGATTCGATACGAATAAAACCGATAGATTTCCTAAAAGATCTTTATTGGATAAACTTTTATCCGCATTACGAGTAGAGTCCTTGATTTGCACAGACCAGAATTACATATCTTCCTTTTGCTCTTCGGGCGTCTGCTCGTGAATTACGAGCCTCTCAACTCTTTCCGCCGTGCATTAAGAGTGCATAATGGTATTCGGTTAGCCGACCTTGTTTCTTCAATCTTCTCGCATGCATTTTTAAGCGGTGACCGAGGGCAACGGGCTTTTTCATTCAATTGCGCGACGTGAAAGCGCGTATATTTTCCCGCGAAATCCTATATTTCATCGCGCGCGAAAATCACTGACGCGTCAGTTAATTTGTCATACACACCGACGGAACTTTATTACGGCAGATTTCTCGGGTGATTTGGAGTTTGTCAGATATTCGGCGAATGCAAATGCACGGGCGCGTTTATGCGACGAATTTTACCGCGTTGTCATGCGGAGTTAGAACATTGTCACGTAGTTATAAACGTTATCCGGGATGATGCGACCCCCCGTAGTCCTCAGCTCGGGTGGAATATTCGTAGAACGCTTTTAGAAGATTCCACGTACGCGAGAGAACGCGTTAAACGCCGACAGTCTTGAAAATTGCGGTGTGTGAAATAAAATTCGAGCTCGTCTGGCTCGCTCGTATTTTGTTCATCTCCAATCCCTCTGTCACGCGCTGTCGAAATCCCACAAAATTTTTCCGTGGAATATCCGCGCGCCTCAATGGTGGCGAAAAAAAATTACGGTGTCAGCCGCGAAAGTGTGTCGAGCTAATTTTCGGTACATTTCTCCCGCAGGAGGTCTCCGTTAAACGCCACGTTTTTCCGCACTGGGATCGTTAGAGTCGGCGCGGGTATAATTTAATAATTTAGCATACCGAAAACGCTTGCTCATCATTGCGCCGAGCGTCGGGGAAGGTAACAAGGAACAGGAAAAAGTGCAGCGGCGATAAGATGCCTTCGCAAAGAATTAGATACGCTTTGGCTCATTTATCGAGGAAGGAACACATCGCGCTGTTAGCGCGTCCCAACTGGAGAAGACTTCGCCGAACCGATCCGAATGTCCTGGTATACACGTATATTTTTACGATCTTATTCTACACCTTCATTTATATTTAATCGGCATAAGAAATGTCTTTTGGGGAATTATTATTGAGGGATTATTTCTCGTAGTACGTATCGAAAGAGATTGAAATACGCTTTCCGATAGTATCACGCGCCGCTTCATCCGCCGCTCAGGGACTTCATTAACGGAACCGGGATCGTGTCTTTAATGTTAGGGCAGCGCGCTTCTCTCCTTCTAAGTAAACTCGGATTTTCGCAATTGAGATTGCACGCAATAGGAAAATCGAATCGGGACGTCACCTGCTCCGAATATTTAAGGACGTTAAATACAAGTTGAGATATCCTCCGTGAAATCAAACAGTCGTTATGAGAGACAGAGCGTTCTTCCGTGGAAAAACGTTCAGTTGAAAACGATCGATGGAGCAGATGCTCGAGTGGCGTTCGCGCGCGCACTGGGGGGGCGATAGCGGGGGTGGGCCCTTTGTATGTCTTTTCTCGGATACTTATATTGACGTATATATGTATTTTCAGGCGCGTCCTTTTACAGTACCGCGCGCGGTTCTCAGAAGCCGCGCCTCGAGGCGCATCCGGGTTATGGCGCAACCGAAATTCGTAACCAAGAAATACGATCCCGCGTAAGTGCACAGTCGTCCGCTCTTGTACTCGTCAGGTTATCGCGAGTCCTCTAGAAAATTTATTATCGCGCAGAGCGGCGCCGCCCCCTTATCCGCGCATTCACCCCAAGACGCTCGCGGCGTGGAGCAGCAAGCGTATCGTCGATCTGGCATTGCCCAAGAGAAGGTGCACATCTATTTCCTCGATGCTCAGGACTGGCTCGATAAGAAACTTGAGTTAAAAATAAATCGATTAATATTATAAAGATCTCGACAAGTTGCGAGATATTAGAGTATTTTACGATTAAGTTTGTGTATACATATTAGTATACATAGCACTTTTAGGGAAAGTTATTTAAAAATTAAAATGTAAAGATTATCTCTTTGCAATTTTAACATTATTCGCATTTTCGATAGCGTCGGGAAATTGATAGCTAAGACTTGATCGATGATATATGTACGTTGACTTAAAAGCGATACCTTAAACGCTAGACTTCTGCTGGAGACGATGAAATTGGCAGCTACCAAAAACATGAAGGCAACCGTGAGCGATCTGCTGGTGAAGGTACGAAAGTCGCGGTACCAGCGGTATCGCGTATTCTGCAACGCGCGTCAAGAACGAGAAGCGAGGAAAAAGTAAGGCCGATACATTTCCCACCATCATGTCATCTTTTTCTCTGCGAACGACACGCGCATCCTAGGCACACAATCTCTTCGCCATATTCACCCGAGCAACCGATAATCGAGAGAATTATAGAAAATATCATAGCTATTTTAATCGTCGCACAAACTGCAAGATTAAACAGCAGAGTTGTCATATCAAAGTTCTTTCCTTATTTTTTTTATTTTTTATTGCACCTTCAACCTCGAAAATGTCGTGAATTTCCGTGAAAGTGGAATTACAGTCATAAACTGCTACAACGAGACAAATAATTTAATTATATGAATAGATATTAATTACCCATTAAATAATTAGCTTGATTTCATAAAACCGCAACAATACTGGCGGGCAAGTAACAAAACGTAAGCTTATAAACCCTTTTGTATTGATCGCGCTGTAGTGGAATCAAATTCTACGTTTAATTAACGAAAGGTCATCTGATATTGCACCGGAAGTAATTATTAATAGTGCACAGTGAAATTTGAGAGATTGCGCTTACCCTGGTCATTTATTGCAATGGTTACACTCATTGATCAGGTTACAATCAGAAATATCAATTTAATAGTTCTCTGCGATAGACCGCGATGTATACGGGACGTTCCACCACAATCCGCCGTATTTTTCATTCTTACAGATTCTTTAATTCTCCATTAGTGGCTAACGATCTCTAAAATCATATCAGAAATATCTCTATCACTTTCAAAGTTTCCAAATTGTAAAAAAATGCAAGAGTTTTTTTCCTTTACGATTACAAGCACGGATTTAACGTTTCTATTATTTCTATTTCCGTACTTTGTATAATCGACATGAATTGATAAATCACGATGCCGCTAATGACGTAAGTCTTCTTAAGCCACTGACGGAACAGTTAATCAATCTCCGAGAGATTTTTCCTCGGCAAGGCGTCTTTAGACCCAAATTTCCGCGATAAAATGCCTCACTCTCGTGCCCAGGAGAAAACGAATGGCGAAACTGCGCAGAGCTCTCACAAAACCGGAAGACTGGCAGAGGCATATGCGGGTTCTGGAGAGACTGGCTGCGCCCAAAGTCGCCGTGAGACCCAAAAGAAGGAAGCCCGTAAGCGATGTCGCCTCCGCTTTCTCATAAATCAATATTAATAGATCTAGATAAACCTGTTCGACGCGTTGCGGTTTCCGCTCGCTCGCTCGATCGATCGATCGCGCCCTCCGATATTTTCAGACTAAGAGGAAGAAGTGGAGGCCATTCAACATCGAGCGAATGTATTTCTTGGCGTTACCAATTATCCGACATGAGCCCAAGCTGAGGGATCCGACCGAAGTGCCGTCGCGCGCGCTCATCTATCGTATCACCAAGCGAATGGAAAGACTCGCGACTCGGAAGAAATATCCGGAGATCCCGTTGCGAGATCCAAGCGCCGTTTCGCCCGCTGCGTTGAAAGCCATCGGTAGTAACACGCGTCATTGCTATTACAATTATTATCATTCGCTTCGCCGCGCCGGCACGATCTTCCCGCTTCGATTTCTCCGTTCGATACGCGGTGGAATTGTCGTCCATCGATCCGTGGGAAGCGACGTTCTCCTTGTTGCCTATATCGGTTTCCCGCACCAATACTATTACGTGCTATTGGATGTCGTAAGTAAGCTCATACGCGGGGTGTCCCAGCGGACATCTTCCCGTCAAGATTCAACGTGAGCTCCGGCTAGATTTTTCCTTGACGAGCGTTTCATGAGTGAAGTCACGTTATTCGTTAGGAATTTTTAAATATAAATTTTAATGGGAATACTTGGGCTGGGAATCGAGCATTAAATTAAAATGCCGTCTAATATTTATGTCTCGTTGAAATTAACTGAGGAACAAGTCTCGCATTTATGATGTGTAAAAACGATCGTATTCTTTTTTTATGTCAAATAACATTCTACACACAATTGGAAATTTTATGCTTAAAGTACTTGTTACTTTCCTTTATTTCTTCTGTATTCCCTTATTTGTTGTGTTTGTTTTTAACGAAGGGTCGTGTCGGTTTCGTATGTCGATGATTCTAGGACACCCTACGTAGTAGATCTGTGATTTCATCGACCCCACACTCCACTACACCAAGAAAGACGACGGATTTGCTCGTCGGCGGTTGCGACTGTTCAATAGCTTATGTGGTTCCACGAGGATAGTTCACGTATTGTGGAATAAAAATAAAATTGATCTATACATTGTGAAATTAATAATCGCACCTTTTCGACACCCATCGAGCGTCGATGAAAAATTAATTTCGGCTGGGTTACGGCTTGGGCAACGTCGACGAGCGAAAATGTTTTTTTTTTATATCTTGTATATATACATATACGGAATACGGTTAATTGAACAGAGATTCGACGAAAAATGTATGAAATTAATAGAATTTCCCGCGTACGGCGTACACCTCCGGTAATTGATCGCCATCGAATATTCCCACTATTAGTTTCGGATATCATTGAACTCGTGATATAATGCAGAATTCGCGTTATCTTTCCGTTCAACCATAACTGCGAGGTAACGATTTTGTAGCGTTTGATATGGACACAGGAGAGATAAACGGGACACGATCTACACATTAAGCCCGCGGCACACGAAACGTGTTTTGTTGCCGATCTGCCAGCAATGCCGCGTTATGCTTACCGTACTGCTCGCTGCAGACTATCGTGCCCGCAGCGCTATTTCCTACCGTAATATTAGTGGCACTCTCACCGGTATTGTAATTATTTGATGAAAACGTCGCTTGTAATGACAGCGTCGTTTGTTTTCCGAGTTTTACTAGCTCTCGATCATTTTTACCATTACTTATACACTTGTACGTGAACGCAATCTTTCTCTCTCTGTGTGTGTGTATCTCTCTATCGTGTATTCTATTACACATTTTATTTTTATAGAATTTTTACATATATTTTTATATATATTATATTTTATATATGTGTATATAACATTTTATTTTATTATTCTCTCATTGGATTTTTTACGTGGAATTTTTTGTTATTTTTACCTTTTACATTGGATATTTGTACCGTCATTTATTCTCTTGTTTACATTGACCTTTTGCTGTTTTAATATTCCCTATCCCGGGAGCAAGAGAGGACTCAAATCCCAAGATACGAAATAAATTACATCCATCCGTCTATCTTGCGCACAATTCAGCCATTTCAGTTTTCGCTTCGTCTACGTATATCCTACGTATAGCCGCACGGTTACTCGGCCGTGTCTGATTAAACGATGTCTTCTTCCACTATCGATCGATGGTCGGCCTGTGCGACAGTAGATTAATTTTCCTTTGAACCATCGTTACGGCACAGGGGTGCAGCAGAAATGTAAACAAACGGCTCTTAAGTAATTTAAAAGTCGATTGTCGGATGAAATCTGTGTATCGATGATAACCAAATCGACTTCTCTCTCTCGCCTTAGAATTGCTCGGCTATCATTTCGCACGCCATCCGTCGCATCTAACTTTCTCAGCTCAACATATTCCTAAGGAGATGCCGTCTCAAGTTTCTCTTCGGGCTGTCGTGAAGCGTAACCGACGTCCTTCGTCGCTGGCGTGGAATTTAATTTCGCGCGCGAGACGTTGCTTGATACAAAACGATGCAAGTGCATCGAGTCCTTCGGCGATAACGGGAAGGCGTGCCGTGCGCAAGCCTCTCACGGCAGAGAGCTGGCCGGTTTTAATTTTCGCGTATAATCGCGCGCGACGAGTCAGCGCGACGGGCATGCAACATTTTCCACATTGAAATCCGTCTGTAATAAAATACGAGATACGAGAGAGCACATAGTGGAACGATTGCGCTCAACTTTTACAATATATCTCACGCGCGCAGTGCAACGTTCTATAAACTAAAAGACGTAAATCAAGATATACATTTTACTTTTCGCGAGAGGCGAGAGAAGATTAAAATATCAAATATTAAACAAATTCTTAGCTCTCTCTCTCTCTCTCTCTCTCTCTCGCTCGCTTTCTTTTTCCCTCTAAGCCTTTCGCCTCGTTAGAAATTTATTTATTTATGAACGTTCATAATCACGATTGAGTTAATTGACGCTGGCACAAACAGCCTGCCTGTTTAGAAATTTAATCCATATTGCCATATACGCGCATAGCGGTGTAACAAAGCTGCCAACCAACTAATCAAACAAATATCACACGGCTGTGGTTTGTGTGGAAAATGAAATTTGAGCGAGATTATGGTCGCAGTTAGAAAGCCGCGCGCGAAATAATTTGTTTCATAGCGCGGCGCAGTTAGTCTTGCTTCGCGCCCTTAAGCCCGTTGATAAGAATAAGCCGGCGGAAAACCGATGTTAATGGATAGGATTGAGACCATACAGCGTACGGTATAACGTTTAATGCCGTAGCTTCCGAGAGAATAATCGCTCTGGCGAAGCCCGCCCAGCGTCCGCCCGGCAGGGAAACGGATCTCCGAGAGGATGCCTTCACCGTGTCGCCGGCGGCGTTAAAGGCGAGATGCTCCAAGCGTCTCAAAAAACTCGCCAAGCCGAAGATCTATCCGAAACCTACGTTCAAGAGATTGCGAACTGCGCTCAAACGATGAAGCAGCCAATAAACGTGGCGGGGGGATACACCCGACTGTATACACTCGACGCGAAATCCGCGTTAATTCTCCGGCTTGTCTCGCATGTGTACAGAGTACGCTCATTAAAAATTCAGAATATTTGTCGTCATTCCGTATGTGTACGTACGGTACGTTCGCAAGTGACGACAGAATCACGTGAATTTGCAATTTTCACGGAAAATGTATATACTGTAACGGTAATAAACGGCAGTGTTTGAAAAACAAAAAGCATGACGATCATTCATAGTAGAAATCTAATAACTTGAATACCACGGTAGCCCGAATGCCCGTGCGTTTTCGTTTAATGGAATTCCGGTTGTACGGCTTGGGGTCGCGTCGAATATTACCAGAATGATAATCCTGTGCGAGATAATCGGCAACGCGCCGCGTTATTATCGCGCTTTTACATAGCCCCCCCCCCCGATATATATTATTCGTGATACATACGCGCGCGCGCGCGCGTATACACATTATACCACGGAATACGCATTATTTCGCAAACGCTATGATTCGTCGCGCGATATATCAAAAAGCAGACGCGGGTCTGTCGCGTTGCATTATGCGAGCGTTAGCGGTAAAAGCGCGAGGCACAATCCGCCATCCGTCGACGTCGTAAATTAGGCCGGCCGCTTGCGATCCACTCACAACGGATTAGTGTTTCATAATGTTGCAACGAGACCATTCCGGCCTGTAACTCCGCATAACTTCGTAAAGACATTCCGCGAGATATCTACCCCTACCCCTTTGTAAGACGAGACCAGAGCTCGGACGGAATAACGCGCGCTGGACTTTCAACTCGTTCTTGGCATTTTCTTATTTTGCGCGAGGAATGCGCGAAAAATACGACACACGCCCTTAACGCCCGGGGATATTAAAGGGACGTTTATACGGGCGGGAAAACGTATCCGGGGCTCGCCTCGCCGCGCCCGCCGCGCCGGAGGGACGGCCGAGAATTTCCCTGTATGTGACGATAAATAACAAATAAAAAAATATGAATAATAAATCAACCATGAGGTAATCTGTAATATCCGCTTAATGATCCGTAATAATTAGTTGCATTCAAATTGACGTCGAATTATTACAATACGGTGCACGTATGGCTTGCTGCGGTATATAAAATTTTTGATCAATTATTCAAACAAAATAGTGCAATCCGCATAATTATTAACTTGTCTAATTAATGACGTTGAATTATTCGTAATTCATTCGAGGGCCCCGAGCTCCTCCGCTCCCGCATTTTATTTTATTTCCGACTCATTGTCATGCTCGTTTAATACGTCCAGTGATAGCCGAGCGCTTCCACCGCCCTAAATGATAGAGACATTAACATTCGACGTTGCGAAATTGCTTAATTAAAGGCACGTCGTACGCGCCTTTACCTCCGTCGAGAAGTTAAAGGGGTACGGATGGTCTTTGAATTCCTAGTCGCAAGCATTTTTCTTCGCCGTTACGCCCGACACTTTCCTAATTAACGTCTCGTTCTCGAGCTAATGATGGTGTAAGAAACGAAACGAATGGTCACGGTAAGGAAAGAACGCATTCCGGTCTTCGGCCGATAATCGATACTCTCTCTCTCTCTCTCTCTCCGTCTCTCCCTCTCCTTCTTTCCCTCGTCATGTATTTCACGCAAATTTGCGCACGAACGCAACGATAAACGAATTTTGATCGCCGATATACAAATACAACACTCGTTTCATGATAAGCTGCGCTAAAACCAGCCCGGTTTTGCATACCGTTATTGCACACGTACGCCCTTGTTTCCCCCGTCTAGCATTTATATCCCAGTTTATAGGAAACTGCCACGATGCATATCGTGCGAATACAATCGTCCGCGCTTTAATAGCGAACGATCATGCACCCATCTAGCAAGGTGATTAATTGAACGCCATTGACATTTACCTAATTGTTAATATATACGCGCTCGCTACCATTAAGGCATTAAGCTTTCATATTACGTTTTTCGATTCAGTGTATGTACAAATTCGATTGCGCAATCAAGTCGCGGCTATGTTTTGTTAATGTTGAAAATTAGAAAGCTGCCACGGATAATGACGTGCCGTGAAATTCTCGTTAAATCGAGACTACAAATTCTGTCAGAGAATCCACCATTGAAATTCACTGCGGTGAAAAGAGACGCCAGCGCATAGGTTCTAATATAAATTGACCAGTCTGGCAAATTCGTTATATCCCGAAAAAGTACACACGCGTGCTCGCACACATATACTTTCTTGACAATCCCTTTCATCATTCGCGAAAAGCGATTGATAACAAACTCTATCGCGGGCAAAGGGAATCAAAGGATCGAAAGGCCAGCTTTAATGCACGGGTATAGACTCGCGCTAAAAATTCTAACTTTGTCCGGAAGCAAATTTTGTTTCAAAGGGCAACCGATATCCTCTTCTCTTTTCTACATCCCCCGTTCGCCACCGCGCCCTTCACCCCTGCCGCCGTTTGATCTGGCGGAATCCGGACCGCGTCAGTCAATAGAGACAGCGAAATGGCAGTATGAAAAATGGATCGGGACGGAGGTTAAAGCGCGTCGAGCCGCGTCAGACGCGTCAGTCGCGACGGTTTTGTCGTCGGTCGAAATCGCGACAAGACACAGAAGCATTCAGCGGCGGCTGTAAGGGCCAGAGCGGGACGGGGGAGAAAGGGCCGGGACGGGACGTGAAGAACTCTCGCAAATACACTCCGCGGTCGGCTTACGACGGATCGACCGCACGGTCGCCGTGCCGCTCGTGCGGAATATAAATGTAAACGGCGGGAATATGCGGCCGATCCGCTCGCAATTCCATTCACGTCCCGACACTCCTACGCCCCGGCTGTCACCGTCCGACCAGAATCGCGCGGCGACCCCGGCGTCTCCCTTCCGCAAATCTGCATCCCCTTATCGGGACGAGAGTGCGTTCGGCAACCCGAAACTATGCGCGGCAGCTACTCGTGGTCATCTAATTCAGTGCCTCTCAAATTGGGTTACACGACAATAAATCTATAATACGTCGATTAATCTTGCTTCAGGCGATCGGTTTAAACGCGCGCATCTTGCAGAAATTTGATACGAAAAATACGACGTCCCACTGACACAATTTATTTTATTTGTGGTCACGTAGTTATTTAAAAATTATATCTATAATACTGTCAGTCCTGTCAGTAAAATTTCATCATCGCCATATATATTCACTTCTTATTACATTTGCAAATTTAATTAACTATATTAAATTGACGCAATTACATCAAGACACTTGGAGAAAAGAGTAGACATTACTCTTGCGAAGTTTGAGAAGCACTGACTTAAATCGCCCGAATGACAAATACGATGCACGTTGAGGTCGGAATTTATGTACTCTCCGAATATTTTTATAACGGGGATTATACGTTTCGTTTGTTTCATCTGCCCGCTCTTCCAAATCTCTTATTCCATCCAGTGAATCATTACGATGTAGCGTATGATAAATGTGTAAGAAGTAACTGAGAGTTGAGAGTTCTCTTCTCTGAAAACGACTCTCGATAAATTTACTCAGCTGCGAGAAACTTTTACGTAGGTACGTACACGAACTTAACTTTGAAATTATGTATGATTGGCTCTAAAGGGATGCGTCTAAAACTATAAATTTAAGCTTTACGAGATGTAAACTATGATGTAAACTAATACGGTGAAACGTATAGATAAATATAATTTCAAAGTTATGGCATTTTTATGAACATTAAATTTTCGCGCAGCGAGAAAATGAGTTGTCTGTATGATTTTGTAAATGGAAAAGACGAAGTTGGCTAGAAAAAGTGATGAAATATTGGAGTATTTGTAAGAGGTCTTGTAATGTGAATATTCTCGAAATAATATTTCCAACAAACTTTTCGTATATTACGTAACGTTTTAAAATAATTACTATATTTTGCGTATTGTAATATATTACAATATCATAAATAGAGTTAAACATACAAGTTAAAACTAAAGATAAATACGAAAATATAATATCGAGAACACAATAACGGAAATGTGGTCGTCGCTTTGCCGGCTGCTCGTCCGATGGATTATATTGATTGAATAAATCTATCGAAATTTCTCTTTTTAATAAATCACCAACATATAAACGTTGAAATTATATGCTATGCAATTGATAAATATTAAAATATGAGATTAATTATGACAGTATTCACTAATTAAACGCGATGCGACGCCGTTCAACTTGGAGTTGATTCGTTCCATAACAGCGACGTTTTGCTAATGAATTAATTATTAATTAAGATACGCACGGAGAGATTAATTGAAAAAATTAATTGAAATTTAGCACATACAATACATTTATACGTAAATGAAATATATTATTGAAAAAATGGTTGGCGTACGGCTTGAATTTGATTCGGCGCGATTCAATCGAAAAATAATAAACAAGTTACATTTAAACCGGCAATAAATTTAAAGCGCAACATGAAGTATAATTCATGCATTGTTAAAGGAATAATTATCGTTTGTAAGTATCGCACTAAAACGACAATTTATAATTCCGATTCCACTATTATCGATTCCTAAGTATTTTAATGAATAAATCATATGAAATATCTACTTAAACGATCTTCTCGATACATTTATGAATCATTAAACTCGAGAGTTAATTAATCACGCGATTTATTGCTAATTGTAACAATTATAGGGAATATTGCGTTTCAAAGAATATTAACACGACGTTACACAGAAAGAGAGCGGCGTAATATTTAATATTTCCTGCGAAATAAAAACGCTGAATATTCGCTTCCTTGAATATCAAATATTAATTTCAATGAACGAGCTTGTTACCGCTATTGTACGCTTTACCTTAGTCCCGTCCATAGTAACAATTAATTCCATTCGATTGAGAGCGTTTTAGAAGTCCCGCGGATATTGTATTACTCGAATCCTAATACGAGTGTGCTCCAATTTGATTAATGTACTTGCGTGTGTATTATATGTATAAATATGTTTGTGTCATTTGCCATAGCCAAAATTAATCTCGACTCGAATTAACACGTTTCAAAGTTAAGAGCCCGGAGTATAATTATCGCGATGCCGTACCGGCCGGTCGAGCTCGTTCGACGAGTTCGTGTCATTCGCTCTCGATCGCTACTTGAGCGACGCTCGCTAAAACGCGGTTGACGCGCTTCCACGATAAACTCGCGCGCTCGGGAACATATGATCACGTGAATTGCGGTTGAGACCCGCACAAATTTCGATCTCGGAGCTGTTAATGCTCCATGTGAAAACTGGGTGAGAGGGCGAACAGCGAGCGAGCGAGAGAGAAAGAGCACACGTGTGCGAGAGCGAGTCGGGTAATTACATAACTTACTTCCGGGATGGCGAACGTAAGTGCGCGCTGCTCGTGACATCCGCTAGTTTTCCGGTTAAGCCGGAGGATATTTACTCGATTGCAGCCCCTTTTTTGCACGATCGAGTAAGCCGAGTGTCCCTGGTCGCAACGCGACTGAAATACGGAAGATAATTTGAGGAATTAACACGACGCAAAGTCGGAACGATGAGATCTCTTTTTATAATGCGTCCCGGCAATAATGTATCGTCGATTCGAGAAAGACTTTTAGCAAACCTCGCAAAATCTTTCGATTTAAAGGTCCCGAAGCTTTCTTTCTTTTTTCGTTTCTTGAGGAAGAAATCCGATACTTTCCCTATTGAACCGTGGGATATTTATCAGATTGCATCCACCTTACTACGCAATCAAGCGGCATATCGTCGTTCAACACGATTGAGATAAGTAAGATTTTCAATTTGGGAAATTAAAAACTGTGTGCACAAACGTACACATGTGCACACACAAACGCTATGATTGGATTCTGAATACAACATAATAGTAATAATGCTTTAAAGAAAATTTCTTTAAATACAGCCTTCAAATCGAATTACAAACTAAACTTTGCACATTTTTTTTAAAAAAGAAACTCGGCAGTTTTCCTGTTAAGCTGAGGAAATTTACTCGATTGCATCCTCTTTCTTGCGCGATCAAGCAACGTTTCAAGTATCATCTCAACGCGACAGAAATATAAATCAGATTTTTAATTTAAGAAGTTCCTAGCTCCTCCAAGATAATCAGATCTAGAAAAATTAAATTTAAGAAATGACGTATCAGTAATTGTTTCTGGCATTCTGAAAAAGAAAAAAACTAGAACTTTAAAATCTTTAAATCAATTCAAAAGTTTGAAACTTTTTTTCCTCATCCGTTTTTCGAGAGAACCTCAAATATTTTTTTTTTTTTATCGAGTCCGAGATATTTGATCGAACGCATTTCGCGATTGGCGAAATCGTTGATTCTATGAAAAGGCCGGATTTCGCACAATTGCTATTAATACGATAGACGCGATGATGCATCATTAATTGTTTCCACACTTCATTAGAAGCGCTCAATAAAATCACGTGTGCTTGTTACGCTTTAATCGCCTGCAATGAGATCGCGCACGCGAGAATCGCGAGAAGGGGATTAACGGCGTGCCATTTCGCGCCGAAAATATTACGCGCGACCTGCCTGTCGCCGGGGCTACGAACGTGCTCCAACGTACGCGCCCTCGTTGACAGCTTCGCATAATTGCCCGATCAACTCTAATGACTTTAATGCGAAATTTCATACGTTACGTCAAAAGTTTTAATTAAGGTCGCAAGCCGAAGAAAATCCGATTACACGGCGACGCAGCGGAAAAATTGTCGCTGGGAGCGGATACAGAAGCGCGGATTAAATAGCCGCCGTGTTACCGATTAAACTTATCGAGTCGAGAGGGTTTTGTTAATTCGCGCGTGATTCACTTGATTTTACATCACGGTGTCCTATTATCATGTGTGTGTGAGTTTTAATTCTAAAATTGTGTCGCATACGTCTCGCTTAGAGAGGGAACTTGAAAGAGAGAGAGAGAGAGAGAGATAATAGTAATAGCAGTCATTCGATATCCGCGTATTGCATTAGAGGTATACTGGAGATTCGACTAAAACGCTAATCATCATGCACCAATTATCCATTCAATTATATCTCTCACTCTACTGTCAAGAGTGTGTCGAGCTTTCATATTTGTCGATAACAGTCTGTCAATCAGACGTGAACATTATCAAATATGATAAATACAATATATAAAAAGTATACATATATATATATTCTTTCTATATTATAATATACATATAATAAGAATACATAATAAATGGAAATGTGAAGAAAGAGAAAGAAGAGAATAGAAAGGATTGCCTCTATGCAATTTTCATCACTGTGAAAAATGCGCGCGACTACATCGGAAATGCACAAAAGATAAAATGCTTTATACATATATTCTAAAGAACTATGAAAAAATATTATAATATAAATTATACAAAAGTATGTTTCTTTTTACAACGTTTATTGTAAAACTGAAATATATGTACTATGTATTATATGTATATTTGTTAATTAAAAATTGATAATCAATTATATGTATATAATTCTTTATCAAGTAATTTTTTAGTAAAATTCACAATATAAATTGTAAATAATCACGAAGGTATTTTAGCTATGGTACAAACATATAAAAATTTACAAGCTTTACACATAACAATACTTACACATTATACAATCAATCAATTTTTGCCAATATTGAAATACATATAATTTGTACTATATTTAATTGTAACTTTCATAATAAGCATAACAAAATATATATATTTATATAAGAGAAACCGCACTCAGGATTTCAGTTGCAGAATTTCTACTCGCTATAATGAAATGTGTTATTAATTGTACATTAAAATATTCGAGTAATTACAGTAAACCTTTTGTGAAATATAAAACGTGTGTAATATTTTTTAAATATTAAATAATTTTAAAATATTAAAT